>CABFWB010001424.1:66848-110659 GCA_902151455.1 Timema bartmani
GGGGTTGAGTTAACTCCTCAGTAATATGCAAGGAAGATATAGTTTTAGTTAGACCTCGAGATGTTCTCTGGAGGAAGTCGGAAACAGTTCTGCGGCGGTGAGGAAAGCACGTACAATTTTCTCGACCCAGACTTGAATACGACTCGCAAATATACTTCTGGGGACAGTCTATTGTAGGATTCTGATAGGTAGAATATACATACTCTCTTTGCGTTCAACAATGATATCATTTTACTACAGTATTACTATCGTTTCATAGGTATTGATGTTACCTATCAAATGAGACAGTTGCAGATTTCATGACTTTGCATGGATATAATAACATTGTTTTAGTAATTGATATAATTGTAAAAAAAAAAATCATTTTTATCTAAATCGGACTGTAGTTCGGCTCCGACCAAGCATGCGCCTAGATATTTGAGAAGGTTAAAAAAAACAAGCTGTCCTAAATATATCTCAATTTTCTTACAAAATTACATATCTGACAGCTAGACAAATCTACTATCAAGTATTCATAAGTCAAGTAATGTGATCTGTAGCTGTCAATTTTTACAGGTAGTATGGATAGCTATAAATTAATACTAATGATATAAAGTAATTTTTTTCAGCAAAAAATATGTTTGTATTTTCTAAATGTTGCTCTAGATTTCCATCCGTAAGAAAATCAGGTTATGTATACACGTATAGTGTGACACATTTTACATTTAGTATGTCTGTTACAAGTTACTGCATTACCTCACAGAACAGACTATAGTAGGTTTGCTTTAAATCGCTGTACCACCTCTCAGAGTAGACTATAGTACGTTTGTTTAAAGTCGCTGCATTATCCCGCAGAACAGACTATAGTTAGTCTATTTTAAGTCGCTGCATTACCTCACAGAACAGACTATAACAATTTTTGGGAGAGTTTCCTAGTGGAAGTCAGACAAATTTTGGTTACACAGAACCCAAGAGAGGGAGATAATACCAAAGATAAGCACAAGTTTCCGGAAAAAGGAACGAGGAAGTAAAAGACCTAGAAGAAGGGGAGTAAGATAGGGTATGGGAGATTGTCTTAGTGGGATATGCACTAGAACAATGGGGAGTTTGAGGATGCCTGGTACATGAGCAAGAGTTTATACAGTACTTTCAAAAGACAATAAAACCACGAAACAACATTGAACCACAGTCGTTACTGTAATTACAACTTTAAAAAAAAGAATGAGAGGGAGGTGGGGAGAGATTTATTTTTCAATAGCTCAACTTTTCGACATAAAAGTTTCAATGAAAAAGTTTTATCTTACAGCAAAGCTATAGAGAATCAAATATTTACTGAAGATTTGATTCCAAGAAAAATGTTTTTTTAAGAAAATTATTAGTCTCATAACTACCCCTTTCTAGTATCCCCCTTATTAACTCCTACATTCCTCTTAAAAAAAATAGAGAGAGAAAATACATAATTCGACGAAGCTTTTAAAGTGAACAGAAAAATCTTTTTGTAGTTTATATTTTGAGAAAACCTACATATTTATTATGAAAAAAGTATGTTATTTAATTACGCCGCCAATGTTTTGATTTTTAAAATGAAACTAAACCTGCTTCGGTAGCTGAGTGGTATACGACGTCACTCTCGTATAAGACTGTCCTGCTGAAGATGGGTTGGGTCTAGTGAGGGTAGTTTCCCCGAGATTGTTTCCCACTCTCCTTCTATGCAAATACGGTTAGATTACCTCTAAAATGCTTCCTTCCTCATCCTTATCCTATCAGAATAATTACCATATATGGTTTTAACCTGAACATGTAGAAAGACACGGTGATAAGAACATGAAATTAATAGCTATAATTAGTTTTTAATGTATTACAACGCTCTTTTTTTTTAAACTTTTTTAGCTCCACATCTCAACATCCATTCCGGCTCTTAACTTTTTAAACTAATGGGATATGTTTTAGTAAGGAATTTGATATAATAGTCAAATAATATGGAAATTATAGTTCAATTAAATGATTGAGAATTTAAATATAACTTTCCTGATCCCTAAAACCATTAGCGTAATTAATACATAAGTGTATACAACCCACTTAAGTGTGAAAATGCAATGCTAATAAGCCCCCACACGAATGAACGACCTTATAAAGAGTTGGAATTTGGCATCGAACGGCTACACTGGGGATGGTTTGAGCATAATTTGGTGTTTCAGCCATTTTCCGGGAGAATATCGACGCAGTTCATTAAAATTCACCTTTGTTTCGTCCCGTAAAGTTTCAAAGGCTGGGTCATTAAAAGTAAATTCTGATACTAGAGCCTAAAAACAAAACGTGATTAGTTATATGATACAGGCCTTCTTTCAAGATTGAAAAATATGTATTTCCATCACAAAACAAATTACTTTTAAGCCCTGGTCTCAAGTTTTTTTGCTATTGATTTATATAAATTGTGTTAGTTAAAAATCATTCAAGTTTGGCCTTCAACTCACGCAATCAGTATCCGAGTGGGACAGGGAGACCAAAAAATTGAGTGCCGTAACATATTTGTTATATCAAGTAGGTATGCTACGGTGAATGTACTGAATGTGATGAGTTTGTACACTCACCGGTGATTCTACAAAGTCACTGGTTCACTTGGGAAGTGTAAACATTTTATTTATTATTTCACATAGGTCCCTACTCGCCGAGCGTTTTACAAAATCACTCGTGAGCTTGTAAAATCACAATCATCCATTGATGAATGTTAATAAGTCAAGTCAAAATGAGGTTTGGATAGCTTAGGCAAGTTTAGGCTAGTTTATGTTATGTTAGGTTAGGTTAGGCTAGGTTAGGTTAGTTTGGATTTATGTTCTATACGTTTGTCAACATATATTAGGTATTCTATCAAATCACCGGTAAATGTAGATAATACAGTTCATGTAACATACTTTCACTACACAACATTGGGAAATTTATAAAATAGTTGGTAAATGAAGATATATCCTATTAGTTGTTTAAAAAAAGATCATTGCTTTTGGTTGTATCTATACTTTCACTGATAATTTTACAAAATAACGAGTTCAGTACATTCACAGTAACATAAATATATTTCCAGCCACCTTGGCTATTCGCACAGGCCTATCCATATTGATGAGATAATGATGAGGAGAGTAAGTCTATAAATTAGAGGAAATGTACCATAATTTGCGTGGAGGGAAAGTGAGAAACAGTTTAGAAGGAAAACACACTATAATCAGCCGGGATTCGAACCACGACCAGCAAAACCAGACCAGACGGGCACGACGTTTAGTTTGCGCGCCCACCGATGTGGGTCTATTATATTTTAACAAATAGTCTATGAACAAACCCACGACCACATGATCTAAGGCGTCGCTCTCGAAATAGACTGGGCTGCCAATTACTGGGAGGTTGGGAGGGTTTGAATCCCGCATGGGTGTATTGAGGGTGGTGGTTTTCCTTAAATCGTTTTCCACTCTCTCCCTCCATGCAAATTCTGGTAGGCTTCCTCTAAACTAAAGCAACCTTATTCATCCCTAACACAATAGGGTAACTAGTAAGTTATATGTGCAGCTATATTAAGACAAGTGCTAATAAAAACCACACAAACGTATTGACAAGTGAAGGAACATAGAACTCCAGTAATGCCAGTGTTTAGAAATGAACGTATGGCTGGCTATCTCCGCACAATACTCCCAAGCCCACTGATTAGAAACTTGTGCCCTGGGGAAACGTTGATTCCGTGCGGCCACACGAATTGAACCAAGAACTTCATCAATTATTGGCGGTGAGCGTGCCGCGGAGTGAACACCAAGCTTATCACGGTTGATAAATGTTTTATGCTCTAAGCTACTTTCGTCAGTCATGTCGAGTCGTTGCAATGCAAGTGGATACAAAACTACAGGCCAACGAGGTCCGCCCTAACCGTATTAATAGTCTGCACATTTTTTTTAAAATAAAAAAAACTGCATGGAGATTTGAGTTATTCAGTTTTAGAATGATTATAGGTCCATAAAATCTTTTGTCGTGTCTGCCGATGAATGATTCAAAGGGTGGTGGTGGGTGGGGAAGGGTGTGGGAGTTCGCGTGACCGAGTTTATGGCCCGACGGCCGCGACCACACAATGCTGTATAGATAGTGGCATTTCAATTTGGATATCAGTTATATTTCATTCTTTGTCGATCAAAATATCTCCACCATCTTAACTATCAAGGTATTCCCCAATATTTAGTAATGTAATAGACGGGCTAACTAATAGAATACATCCACGAACATTATTATTTATGTTTGCATTTTTAAAACAACCTATACCTGCTTCGGTAGTCCTATGGTCTTAGACTCTCCATCACATTCGTAATATAATATAACTGCCTATGATAGGGGGGATCAGAGTTAAAATTCCGATCGGGTGTGCTAGGGTTATTCCCTTTCAACGCAAATCCGGGTACACTTATTCTAAATTCAACCTTCCTCATCTCTAATACGTTAGCGTAGAATGCGTACAACTTTAACGGGTGTTAGGGAGAGGTACTAAAAATAGATAAAATGGCTGTATATTAATTTGAGATATCCTGTTTTAGTTTGGCGCATGAAAGTATGACAGATAGCCAATATCATTAATATAATAATTCCTCAAAAGAGGACGGAAAACCAGCACGTGAAAAAAATCGCACTTAGCTCAACCCAACGGGATTGAACCAAAGACCCTCTAAACAAGATTCAAGGGCGCAAACTGTGCAAGTACCGTACATTACACGTAGCCTGTATCGTAAACATCTTCATCGGGGTAGAAGTCGTACAATCGTGCTATAAAACCAAAAGACAAAAGCTCATCAAAGCAAATGGAGAGACAAGAAAATACTCTTTAAAGGCATCGATTACCTGAAGGGAAAACTTGGCTGTATTTCTTATGGAAATGACGGTTCTTAAGCTTCTAAAGCACTAAAACAAACCTCGGTAATTATCTTTAAATGTCCTCTCGGGATCCTGTCAAAAATTGACTTTACATATTTGAGGAAAGCTCGATCAATGTTGCTAACCAATTATTACTTAGATCACAAAAGCATAACATTTTAGTGAAACGTCATCGAGAACGAGATAAACTCATTTTTTTTAATCAAAAAAACTTGAAATATGAGGTTTTTAAATCCCACGCGACCATTATAAGATTTTTTAGCACCCCCTTTTACTACCAGTTCGGACTATACGCCTATGAACTAATTACATTAGTGGGTTAAGGATTAGGAAGGTTGAATAAAGATGAAGTGTACTCACAATTTCGTGAATAGAGTGTGGGAAACTATTTAGTTAAAAAACACCCTCAGTACTACTGACTAGGATCGAACCATGATCTTCACATCAGCAGTGTAGTCTAATGCGAGAGTGACGCCTTAAAACATGCGGCCACGAAAGCGAGTACTATGTCATGTTGATACGTTTCATCTTTATTTTAGCATAAAATATATTTTAAAATATTAAAATACAAAGGGATTTCTGGACGTCTGCAACGTGTCTCCACAAAACAGTAGACGGCCTCCTTAAGATCCCATCTCACGATCGATTAACCAGGTTATTAAATACAAGACTAAACTCAAAACAATTTTTTTTTATCAAATCGTGGTCCTTTTTTCCATCTAACAACATTGAATCATGAATTAGTTTTAAAGTATTTTTTTATCATTTAAAAATAGTTATTTTTTAATTATGTTTAATTCTAAAAAATATGTTACAGTAGTTTCGTTTGTCTTAAATCCCTTTTTTTTTTCCAATGAATACGAAAAACCGTACCTCTATCAACGCCTGGTTCGAGCTGTATCACCTAAGCTGTCCAAGGGGTGAAAGGGACTCTTAAAGAACACTTCAGGAGTAAAAACAGAAGAGGAAAGGGGTTGGGAGGGAAAGTCCGGAGAGCTTGTGCCACCCGCGCTATGACAACAGAACAAATTTTATATCGAAAGCGATGTTTTTCACCTTATCAACTTAACTTCTGCCAACAAAGCTCCCACCAAATTGTCAACAAAAGCCAAAGATACCTGGATAACGAGACCCTGTAGTAATAAAAGTGACGATCCCTCTTTTAACTATGTTGATATACCACACCAGCTAAAGTGCTTTGAGATTGAGTTTATAAAATGAAAATTAATATAGTAACTGTTTTTACAAATATTTTTTTTAAGACCACGTGCTTTGTTGTTCGTTCTCCATAGCCGTCAATTATACTCACTAATCCAATGACACAAGATGAGTAAAGTCTGTTCAGCGAAGGAATTGTTTTCTGAAAGGCCTTTTTCCCTACCAGAAATCTATTATATAGTAGGATATTAAATATGTTACAGTAGTTTCGTTTGTCTTAAATCCCTTTTTTTTTTCCAATGAATACGAAAAACCGTACCTCTATCAACGCCTGGTTCGAGCTGTATCACCT
The DNA here is from genome assembly GCA_902151455.1 of Timema bartmani. NCBI lineage: Eukaryota > Metazoa > Arthropoda > Insecta > Phasmatodea > Timematidae > Timema > Timema bartmani. The sequence goes on from CABFWB010001424.1 coordinate 73,234, forward strand.
AAGCTGTCCAAGGGGTGAAAGGGACTCTTAAAGAACACTTCAGGAGTAAAAACAGAAGAGGAAAGGGGTTGGGAGGGAAAGTCCGGAGAGCTTGTGCCACCCGCGCTATGACAACAGAACAAATTTTATATCGAAAGCGATGTTTTTCACCTTATCAACTTAACTTCTGCCAACAAAGCTCCCACCAAATTGTCAACAAAAGCCAAAGATACCTGGATAACGAGACCCTGTAGTAATAAAAGTGACGATCCCTCTTTTAACTATGTTGATATACCACACCAGCTAAAGTGCTTTGAGATTGAGTTTATAAAATGAAAATTAATATAGTAACTGTTTTTACAAATATTTTTTTTAAGACCACGTGCTTTGTTGTTCGTTCTCCATAGCCGTCAATTATACTCACTAATCCAATGACACAAGATGAGTAAAGTCTGTTCAGCGAAGGAATTGTTTTCTGAAAGGCCTTTTTCCCTACCAGAAATCTATTATATAGTAGGATATTAGTAGGCAAAAAGACCTTTCATAGAGTAATTCCTACCGTGAATGAAGTATAAAATAAATTTAAAGGAAAATTACAGTATCATACCTGCAGAAAGGATAGCATACTACAAAATCCAAAGTGACGATTAAGGAGTGAGCCCGCTTTGATGGTTGAATAGTCTAAGGCGTCACCCTCTAAAGAGACTGGACTGCCGGTGACGGGGAGTTTAGATTTCGAATCCTGATCGGGTGTACTGAGATTGATTTTTCTTAAATAGTTTTCCACTCTCCCTCTCTGAAAATGCAGGTGCGATTTCTCTGAATTCACCCTTCCCCGTACCAAACACATTGACGTAATTATTTGTTTGAACGGGTAATAAAACGTGGTGCTAATAAAAAGAGTAAGGCGAGCCCACACAACACCAACACTCCCCCCCCCTTTTTTTTTGGCGCATCATTCGGGATATTCAAATATTTACACTGATTAGGTAGGAACAGGGAAGGTCCAGAGGAATTATACCCACATTTGCGTGGTGGGAGAGCGGGAAACCATTCAAAGAAAATCACCCTCAGTAGAATACACCCAGTCGAGATCCGCATTCTGATCTCCCACTCAACGGCGACAAGATATAACGCCTTTACTAGTGAGGTCACCACTGTCGGCAATATACGAACGTCATATTAAATTTCCAAGAGCTACATTTGAATGTGTTCATACGCCCAACCAGATGTTAGCGAGGTGTCACTTTTGATAGACGGTGCCAATTCTTACAGCTAGGGTCACTGTAAAATTCAATATCTATAATCATGTATCAGGTTAATACTATAGAGGTCCAAAAGAAGCGCCTGGAGGGAGAATGGGTAACTATTATTGAAAATCAAACTGAAGTGCCACAGGCTGAAACTGAACCCATGCCTACCGCGGCAAGGTGTCAAAGGGTGAGGCAGACTAGACTTTGTCATCCTCAAGTGTCACGCGATGATGGGTAGAACTTTATGCGAGCGTGATTAGTGACTGTGCAGCCTCCTATTAAACGAGGGATGGAGTGCGGGAAGAGAAGGGCGGGAACCGGTCTAACTAATTCAAACTTTAATTAGGCCTACTATTCAAAACCCCTGTTATTATAAACCAGGACAGAATAGCTTCTTGGTATTCACACCACCTACAAGGAAGCTGAATATAAATGGTCGTATAATGTATACCAGGGTATAGACTTGAGAGTAAAGTTTTATACCACGTTGTGACATCGACCTGACGTCAAAGCTCATTGGGTATGCACATTGTCCGATCTTAAAAGAACTTTCTAGATAAAATTAATACAGAAGGGCAGTACAGTGTCCTACAGAAATGGGTACACGGTAAAAGGCGTCTCAACTAGTCTGGTTTTATGAGCGGTCTGTGGTTCGAACCATGGCCGGGTGTACTAATAGGTTTTTAATCAACGGTTTTATACCTACCAGCCTTCCAAGAAAATGCGGCTACAATTCCTCTAAATGCTACCTTTTCATCTCTACCTCTGAGACAAAGCCGTTAATAATACCTGTAATAAACAAAATTGTTTTTAAAAGTAGTGTAAAAATGTCTTAAAGTATTTTTAGAAAAGAAATATACACAAACCTTCGGTCGCTTGTGTGAAACGTTTTCAAATTTACACTGGATAAACTTAAATTATTTAAATTAAAAACACAATTAAAAGGATACAAAAAAAAATCAAGGTTTTAAATTACTAATTATCAAGATGTCGAAATAATATTAAGGCAATACTAAACAAAAGAACGCAACGTGAAGAATCATAAACGCAACTACCGGATGGAATGAAAGTTTTTCGTCCATCTCCAACGTAGCTAGTTCGCTAATTATGAGTCAACCTCACACCTGCCCATTTCAACCCTCTCCACTCCGAACCCTGGGCAAATGATTACTCCCACCACGGATTTTCTTTCAAACGAATGAAATAATTCACCTACAATAGGAGCTAGCCGCTAATTGGGGTTGAGCTAGGAACGAAATAACACGAGATGTGAAGCCCATTCAAAAAAGAGAGGACTTTAAAAACAGAGAGAACGCTACGTTTGGATTAACAAAATCTGATTAAAGGAAAGGAAAATAACATTTTCGCAGCAGTTCCACTCACCATTGAATTATTAGACTGAGCTCAACTGAGGCTAGAATTCATGCCAATTCAAATATTATTTCTACATTTATGAACTTATAATGTTTCATTTAAATAATTACATAATATCAATTAATCCTTAAAAAAATCAATTACGACATATCAGCATTGGTGGGCGCGTGGAAAAATGACCCATCTAGTCGAGATTAAATTCACAAGCATATGTTTTCCTGAATGGTTTATTGCTATGCCTTCACGCAAATGTGGGTACAGTTTTTCAAAATTCTACTTTAATCAGTCCTATATCATTAGTGCAATATTGAATGTGGATAACCAAGAAGAATGGCTGATAGATTTAGTAACATTTTGCTAGAAAGTAAATTTAAATAGTCGATTTCAGTGGTCTTGGGGTAAAGTGCACGCCTCAGGATCTGATGTTCATGGGTTCAAAAACAAGTCGAGGTCAACGGATTTTTATTGAGCGACAAAAATCAGTAGCACACCTTCCTTCAGAGGGGAAGTAAAGCCGTCGGTATCGTGTCGATTGTGCCATGGAAGGTATGTGGCAATACCTCTTCCAGAAAAATTAAAAGCTCTTTCTTGCTCGCTCGCTCGTAGATATTTACTGGTATGGGTAGTAAGAGGCGCTGCTAATTAATATTTATTTATTTAGCACAACGTCTTATTACCCGTTCGGACTATACGCTGCTAACTAATAAATGTTAACTTTTAAAAAAATACAAACATTTATTTTACTAGCCTATATTAATTAGTGCTATTTTATAAGTAGGCCCTATTTATATTTTATAACAAAAGTTAAGGCTTCAAATCACATTATTTGAGGTATAAATACGTGAAAGTAGATATAGTAGCTTTTCTAGCTGTCCAAAAAAAGGTTTCTCTTTGAAAAGTGAACTGTAGTAAGACGTGGCGTGAAATATCAAAAGATCATCAACATTAAAACACAACACGCTCTAAGCCTGAGGAAAAATCAAAGTCAAAACGCAGAGTGAAAATCACCGGTCAGTCAGGAATATACGAATTAAAACACGCTTACATCGATCTCAGTACTTTGATGGGTAACAGTCCAAATAAAATTAGGTGTCAGTACAATGATCTGAGTTCTTACTCATCAGGAGATCTGAGGTGGCTAACAAACAGCCTTCCCGGTCGGGTGTGCTTAGGGTGGTTTTCCCTAAATGGTTTTCCACTTTCCCTCCACGCTAACACAGAGTAATTAGTACATACCCGAACGGGTAGTAAGACGTGGTGATAAAAACAATCTAAATAATTAAAATATTTCTTCAAGAGCAAAGAGATTCAATCGTAAAAAAATTGAACTCTTTTTTTTTTTGCGCACCAAAGGAAGAGGATCAATCGGAATTAAAATAGTAACGAGTTTCGACAACATAAATATAGCCTTAATTTTTTAAAGAGTAAGCCTTTTCAAATTGGACAAATTTCATTGAGAAACGGTTGAGTAACCGTAATATTAAATAAAAGATTACGCTAAAAACATAAAACTCTTCGAAATGCAGTTTTATTTATTCTTCATTGGGCAACAGGGAAATTGAAATACGTTTGATATATTTTTCATTTAAAATATTTCTTTCAATTTTGTTTTCATTTATATTAAAAAAGTAAACATTTCTCTTTTGTCAAAATAAATCAAATATTTCTCAAGTAGAAACATTTAGTTTAATTTTTTACACATGTGGTAGTCCATACAGTTGTTGAATATCTGTCATGAGTATATTAGTATTTGATGAGAAAATTTTTAAACGACGAGAAAAAAAACTCTCATAAAATTCTAGATTGTTGACAAATATTTAAGAACTGTCGATATCACCATGTGAATAAAATTAAACTCTTATGTTTCTATTGGAGAAATATTTGATTTATTTGCCAAAAAATACTTTTTGCTATAAAAACTGCAAAAGCACTCCCATTAACTCGCAATCACTACCATTCCACCTTATGGAACTGCGTTATAGCTTATAACCCAAAAGGACGTTTTCATTCCTAAAAACTTAAAAAGATAATTGCGTCCCGATACCAAAAACTATTGGAATCCAAAAAGTTGATGGTCGAACATACTAAAGAATAATTCATCAGCGGTGGTTGTAGCCCAAGCTCTCCCAAGGAACAACAAACCAGTGGCCACAATTTTGCGGTTATTAATATTGAATTGTATCACACTGTTCACTGCCAGACGATATTAACTTGTCGCGACGCATAAAAGCCACCCCGTGTTGTGGTAGGCGCTGGCTGGCGTCTTGATATCCCCTGAGCTGTGTCACCACAGACTGCGACGATGATTATGTACACGGTCGCTTTTTTATTTATTTTTTATAAAGGCCTATCCCCTCCTTACAACCATTCTCATCAATGTGGAAATATAAAAATTATACTGTAAGATTTTTCAATTTTGAAACTGGTGATGTCGGGAACTTTTAAAAAGTAATATAAAAACATTTTACTTTTTTTTTCTTGTAATATAATTTCACAAAATTTTAAAAATGTTTTCAAAAATACAAAAACTACAAAGCCAGTTATCTATAGAAATGATCCAAAAAATGCCGTCACGCTCTAGGCCTATATATTTTTAAAGACAATGTAAACTAATCATAAATAATAAATTTTAGATGTGTTCAAACCGAGTAATTCCTTGACTCAAAAAACTTTACAAAAAAATATTTTGATCCACCCTATTAGTATTTTTCAAATATCTTTCAATTTGTTTATAGATTTTAAAATCGTAGTGGAGCCTAATTTATGATTAAGTTTCTCCTGGACATTTGACTGATATTTATTTAGACAGCAAAAAAAGCGAATTAATATCATATTATATCAGTAAAAAATGTTTATTGGTTTTCTATAAATAAATATAATTAAATTCACCAGCACCATTATTTTATCTAAATATTTTTTTAAAAAACTCACCATTTCACAATTGAATCCTTTTGCAAAGTTAGCCACTGGTCGTAAGTTTGTGCACATATCCACTTACTTGATAAAATAAAAACACAGCTTTATAAAACAAATTAAAATAAAGTCAAAACAAAGCTATAGTGAACTTTTTTTTAAAGAAAGCTAGATACCTCCGTCGAAAAAAAAGTGTTAAAAGTTAAGAGCTACACAAATTTAATAAAACACTTCAATACTAAAATAATAATGTTATGTTTTAAGTGAAAACAAAACAAGGTAGTATGTATGATATCTTTTCCATACGTGTATTATCCTATTTTCAAATCTTCCACTCAACGATACTACGCCTTCCTCGTTCTTTATTTACTTTGACTTATTCAAGTTGAAAAAAAAGCACCATTACACTAAGAAAATAATCTCACGCACACGTCAAAAAGCAAATAGGCTGTTCGTATGTTTCCAATATTTTTGACACATCATGAATGGAAGTGAGATAAAGAATATCTCGTGAAATTGATAACAGTCTATCGCGGAGATAGTGGCAGCTCACAGTTCCCGCGCCAAGACAAGAGACACGAACTCTCTGTAGCGACTAACTAAACCCATCTAACCAGAGTTGAGCGTCACAGCGCGCGGTCAACACTCGGAGCGTGCTTGCAAAGAACTTCACATCGGCAAGATAGTCAACTTCTACGCAGAGTGGGGAAAGAAGATATATTTACACTTTGTTTTGGTGCGGTGGATGAATGTATTAGCGTAGCCCATGTAGAAAAGTTGTGTCTATATTAAACAAAAAGTATGTATACCTGTCACTGTAGTTAAGGGTACTGTCTTAGGGTGAATAATTATGTGAAACATGTAGTATATTTAGAAGCTATTTAAATTCTCAAGCAATAAACACAGAATTGTGCTGGTATTACAGTCATGTATCAAATATAAATAATAAGGTTATGGCATACAACATTAACTTTATGAACAAAGTATAATATAAATACACTATTTACCAACTAACTTAAACTACGATCATACATGCAGACCTCAATCTAGGTAGTACGACAAATTCATGGGAAATACATTATTTTGAGCTCAGCTTAGTCCTAAAGACCTGAAATAAGAATTCCTAATCATTCTTTAGCTGTATAACTCTTAAATATAAAAATAGTTTAGTATTTAATATTTATTAAAAAAATTGTATGTTTTTATTTTCCAGCCTTACATGAAAATACAACATAATTTCACTTACCTCATCTTCTCCTCTGTAATTTGATAAAGGGTAAACCAACTTAACTGAAGAGCTACAGCTAATAATTAAAGAATTGTAATATTTGTTTTTTTTAAATTTATAATTATATTACTTTATGAAAAAATATTGATTTAGTGTTATCTGTACGGAGTTGGGGGATCATAATGAGAAGGTGTGTCTTTGATGTTTAATTTCTTTGACTCTTAAAGAACTATTTTGAACTGACGCTGCTTTACCATTGGTCAAAGCACGTTCTTGACGTCATAGCTCGACCAGACAGCTTGCCTATAGAAAACTCTCGGTTATTATATCATACGCATCCAGTTTTGATAGCACTTCCAGTTCCTGAAGACAGAGAGAGTAGACTATGTAAATATTTACGTTCGTGGACTTCGGACGTAAACACGTGTATACTAAGATCATATACTACCTTTAAACTTGTTGAAGATATAAACAATAGATGTAGAGTAGCCAGCATTGAGAAACGATCCCTTCCATTTATCTTAAAGCAGCTGTAGTAAGTGAAAGCATCAGAATACACACTTTACCGTATGCAGGCATCGAGGTAGATCTAGTAAGAATCGACATGAACTACACCTTAGCTCAGTTGGAAGCGTGCCTGCCCAATAATCTAAAGGTCCCGGGTTGGACTCTCAACATGACTGAACAATTTATAATGAGTGCAATTGGGGTTTCCTCTTTCACATTGATGAAATAATGGGTGGCGTACTGGGTGTTGTATCTGTTCTAGATTTAAGTTAGTTTATAAGTCATGTGCTGATAAAAATAAGTCAGATCAGATTTTTTTTTTTTAAATGGCAAGCCGACTGTATTTCCTAAACACTTAAAATATCGGCTAGGTTAGGTGTGCTTGAGGTAAGGATTCGCTTCCCGAACGGAGATAAAAAAATAATTTTTATAGCAATTTTTACATCCATAGAGATGATGGCGTATTTCCCAAGAGTGACAGGTTCAGTGACCCCAAATAAAAACACTACAAATTCCAGAGTCTACTTCATAATCTTTATTTTACACCCACTACTGTTTCCAGTCTGTGGCCTGGGTAGGTTTTTTATTCAAGCCATATATTTTCCACTACCGGCTTGCTAGGCCTGTTGTAGCTTCACGTGCCTTATAATCTATCTTAAGACTAGGCCAAGCACAACATCCACTCCTCAGCCGTTAATTTATCAATGTGAAAGGGTAAGCCCACATTTCCCCCATGGTAAATCTTTCGGCCATGTCGAGAATTGAACCCGGGACCCTTAGCTCAGTAACCAGACAAGCTACCGACTGGGCTAAGCTGAGGGATACTTTATATAATCTGAAGAATCATATTCAGGTTAGCGTAAAAATTTGAATCACAATTTTCAAAAATTTAGCCATTTAAAAGTAGTTACATAGTTGATGGGTTTAATTATTGTTCTTGGTAACTTGAAAAGTAACTTGGTTAATTTTCTACTAGCCATTGATGAGCAGTTACGATGCTACTTTTGAAATGAAGCATCCATTACTTAGCCTAGTCATTAAAAAAATTCACTTCATATCGTATCTTTGTTTAAAGTAGTTTTAAGTTTATAGTAGAAAACTAATTTTTTTTAAAGAGAATAGTCAGAAAACCTTTGAGTTTCAAACCAATAATCCCAGGTTTAAAAAAATTTAAACAACATTGGATTGATGGAGAAAGGTAAGCCACAAGATGAGTTATTTCATTAGTAAAATTGGCTGCACTGTTAACACTGTTCACTAAATAGTCTCAATTATCCTGACCCTACTAAACCAGGCTTCTCATAATCCAGGTAGACCTTTTCTCAAAATAATACTCGTACATTGATAGACGCCGATGAAAAGACTGGTTAGTAAGAGCGGTATTGCAAACTACATAGGCCTATTACATAATAATCTATTTCTTACGGATTAGTTTCAATATGTGGGGGACTTGGTGGTCTAGGAGTAAAGGTGTCAGACGTCTGTGTTAGTGGCTCGGGGTTCAATCCTAGGTCCCAACACAGAATTATCTGATAGCTAAACCCTTCCTTCACCTCTGACAAGACGTGTATTAATCACAGCTTGTCAATGTGAGGAATGCCAGGCCTCCACCGTGGTTCGGATTCCACGTTAAACTGTAGGTCCTACCATTTCATCTCACACTCACCCTACCATTACACATTAGCGTAAGTGCGTATAACCCAAACAGGTAGTAAGTAGTAAGACGCGGTGCTAATAATAATAGTAATAATAATAATAATAATAATAATAATAATAATATTAATACTATTTTCTAGTGCAAGGAATGATTATCACCGATTGAGTAATTTAACTTAAGGGAACAAGCCCAAGAATGTCAGCATGGTCAGCACAACCAGGGGTGCATCCTCTGCATTTGCGCAGGGGGAGCATAATCTAGGGGAGGGATTGAAATGGCAGGAGCTATGGCCAAGACGTATTACCGTTACTAGAGAAAAATTGTCTTCAGGTCAAGCCAGATTCTACATTTTAAATTAGGTAGTATAAATAAAACACATCACAAAAGATTGAATCACTAGTGTCCAAGGTATACGTTTGTGATACCTTTCAGAATAATTCTTATTTCCACTTAATGCCTATTTATTTAATTTAAATTTACTTAAAGGGGGCACTTCAACATAAAATTTGTCGGTTTTGACTTTATTATTGATTACTATAGAGTGGAATCTACTGAATAAAATGGTGTAACTATATTTAATATATGTAAGTCCTAAATATTAGAAAAAAATTCTTACCTGATGCTTTACAACCCAATTTTTGAGAACGCCGATCTGTAAGGCATCTGGTTACGTGCTCCCAACTAATTATTTTAGGTAAATATTATCTATTTTGACCTTTATTACATATACAACTTTTATAATCATACATAAATCCATCTATTTATCAATCTCTATATATAATTTACGTCTGTCAGGTTGGCAATTCCACTTTTACATTTGCAATAGGTGTGAGATTTCTTTGTAATTCAGGTGTTGTGATTTGTTTGTTGATATTCAGTGAGTTGTTTATTTTGTGTTATAAGTTTGTGTGATTATTGTGGTGTTTATTGTGGTGGTTTGATGTCAGAAGCTTCAAAAGTGAAAATATTACTAAATGTCAAACATTACAGCGAATGGGAATCTCTCATGGGAAAAATTGAGTTAATACTATGGTAAAGTTGGATAAGAGGTGGATAGCGAAAGCTAAAAAAGCCCTCTTAGAAATAGAAAAAACATAAGACAAAAAAAGAAGTCTGGCAAAGAGAAAACAGGAAGACCTACTAGAAGAAGAAGCAGAAGACCCAGAGAAGCCATCTTATGCATCAAGAATGCACTAATGTGTAAAATAAGGAGAGCTAGAAACATTTTATTTTTTACGTTTTGCTATTTTCCCGTTAATCACATTTTTACTCACTTATGTACCTTTTTCTCAGGATGTATAGGAGATATCAGTTTGAATTTATTTGAGTATGCTGTCCATAGTGCAATACAAGTTTTAACGAGAGCTTTTTTATTTATATTTAAAAAAACATGACAGAAATAAAAAACTTTTTTCAACATTTATTAAGAGTCTACATATGAACTAGGCTAATGGCTTACGAATAAGTAAGGTTGAATTTTTAGGATGTGTACCCACATTTGCGTGGAGAATAAGCGGAAAACCATTTTTAAAAAAACCTTTAATATACCCAACCGGGATTTAAGCCCCAATCTAAACATCACCAGTAACATAATCTATTGTGAGAGTGACGCGTTAGATCATACGGACACCGAAGCGGGTCATTTTTATTATTATTCATGTTGTTGCACTAAATGTACTTCGCATGCGATAGCTGGGGGTTGGTGAAAATAATGACGCGAAGGCTGATTGTGTAGGTTCCCGTACAAATACTGATGCATACTGTCAATCCTAAGACTGATAGTCTGATTGACCGTGTAGGGTTCCTATTTGGAAAGCGGGTGGGAGGCTGGTCCAAACCATCATTCCATAAGTTTGCCGCCGAGTGACGTGGAGTAAACTTCAGTCCAAATTGATCAGTCAAAATTGATAGATGGATTGATCGTGTGTGGGGCCCTTTACATAAAACCCTATGAAACAATCCTACATTATCTAAAAAAAATGTATGCTCTGACTCTATCGAAACATGACTATTTGATAGAGGAAGGCTAGATATACGGTTTTAACCTATTGTTTTAATCTCGGAATGACAAATTTTCGCGTATATCATCGTTGAATTATTTTAAACTTTAAACTCAAAATTTAAACTTTTTAACTGATCAGAAACCTGCTGATAATTTTCACCTACTTTTGTTTAAAGCGATGTTTAAGATATCAAGCAACTTCTTGAATAATGTGGGATTTCCAAACGTCCACAACGCGTCTCCATGCTCTACCATGTACCAAGCACCCTTTGAGCTTTTACACCAGAGGCTAATACTCCATATAGACTTATTTAATAATACTAACTATGCTATGTGTAAAAACCCACTGGCATTTTGAGAAGTTCCTAGGAGTGGTGGGGATTACGTTGTTTTAATCCACAGTGGTGTGAAGGGGGATTAGAATGTAAGATGTGGGAGATGGGTGACCATAGTACAGTGGAACAGGGTGGAAAAACCATGTAAAGGGTGTCCATCAAAACCATATTTTTAAATTCACTGACTCTTCCAGGCTTTCCAGCGCTAATACACTTTTTTTCCGGACCACTATATATCAATATTAGGACTAAGTATATTATTAACAGCAGCTTAATACCATTATTTTTTTCTAACTAGATACACATTCTGAAATTGTGTCACTCGATGAAAGTTTAAACGATATCAACCTAAGGCAATGGGGCTATTGGATAGTTAAAACTTGATTTAAGTGAGATCGTATTGAACCTAACGCCAGAATGGTTTAAATATGTTGTGAGACATAGTCAGTCTTAGTTCCTTCTATCTATAAATTATTTTTTTCTAACTAGATACACATTCTGAAATTGTGTCACTCGATGAAGGTTTAAACGATATCAACCTAAGGCAATGGGGCTATTGGATAGTTAAAACTTGATTTAAGTGAGATCGTATTGAACCTAATGCCAGAATGGTTTAAATATGTTGTGAGACATAGTCAGTCTTAGTTCCTTCTATCTATAATATAATCAAATTCTCACTCATGTGCATAACCATGACTCAACTTTGGGTAAAGACATATATGTGGAATATGGGTGGAAAGATAACACGAAAATCACATGTTGACCTTAGGAATTGAGGTTAGTATGCTTGACACGATCAGCTGTATTAAAAGAGATACGTTGAATATGTATTAACTGAAAGAAAAATATTATTCTTACTATTGTAAAACAAAAGCTTATTTTGACAAAAAGTAAAAATTCCAGAAATTTGATTAAATTCTCTGACTTTTCCCTGACCAAGCAAATTTCCTGATTTTAAGATTTTCCTCCGGGTCACTGGATACCGTGCTGTAGCCCCAGCTCTGCCTAAGAGGTCGGAGTTTAAATACCTGATAGACCCACTTGACTAAGGGGATTTTAAATTCTCTCTCCAGGTAAATGCTAGTGACTAATTAAAATTCAGCTTTATCATCTTGTGCGTGCTTAAATTAATCTAAGCTGTGGATAGCTTAAATGAGTGATTAGCACTAAGATAAACACGAATATTATGGTTGATTTTAAGGTGCATTACAAGTGGAGAGAGGAGGGAAGATCACCCATCCCAAACGCAGTTAGTAATGAATAAACCTTAGGCTCCAGGGTAGATATTTTAATATCGCGCCTAACACTTCCGGTAAAAAATAAAATTACAGTGACGTATTGACACTTTACATAATATTTTCTGTCTTCAAATACGATCTAATGTAATAATACTTTTTTCTTTGTCAGTGATAGTATTTACAGGGAGGTTTGTAGATAGTGGACCTGACCGAGGCCAGGTCCAAATGAGTTCATTCCCAACAGGATCCACTGAGATTAGTTAATCCTATTAATAGAGTCCATCCATCGTAGGAATGGTGGTAGCTGACAGCCATCAAAGGATTTTTGATTGAAAACGTTGGTTTTAAGCCACTGATGGTAGCCGATGTGAAAATAGTTATTATTTTCTTAGTAAAACTAGATTAACGATCAAAAATGTTAATAAATGCTTCTAATAATCCTTTCCTAGGCTTTAATGTATGATTTGCTTTTTCTGAACTCATTGTAAGAACAAAGATTATTAATAAAACTAGTAGGCTTTTTGTTTCGTGGCTGTGGCAACAAGAGATATTATAGTGCATGAAATAATAAACTAAAAACTATTATATTCACACATGTAACTTTTTATAACTGACAACCAAAATAAATACATGTTCTTTTTAACTCAGAGAAAGATTCATGCCAAATATTAATTTCAAAATAAAAGGATTTTATTTTGTAGACATATGTGCATGAATGCAACCGAAAACAGTTTGTATGACGTCATCAACCACCGTGATTTCAAATGGCCTGCCATACTAATTTATGAAGAGAAGGCATACTTTTAGAATTTTTCATTTGTAGAGTATTTTTAAGTCAACTATTGACGCCATTTCCACAAAAAAAAAACATCCAAACGTTTACTCTCACAAGTTTGTATTTCAATAATGTGAAAACTCTTTAAAATAATAGCATAAAACAAATTGTTTGTTGTGAAAGTTTTGACTAGCAAACTTGACAACAGTTCAACACAAGGTCTTGAAGAATTGGTTTGGCGAATGGATACATGAAAATGGATTTGGTTACTTTTGACGACTGTAAGTTATCACCACTCCTACGCTGTATAGCCTATAGTTTACCATCTACGTAAAAATGAGTGGAGCAGTCTTTAATTTTACTTTCAATTTCCATATTAATTTAATGACCCATTTCAGTCCAAGCCTTTCAGATAAAGCTGTTAATTTGTGATGTTAGCAAGTCTACCGATAAAACTTTGTGTGGAGGCTCTTACCATGCTCGATGAGATTAGATGATGGTGAGTAATATTTTGTTAAGTTAAGTTTTACAATAAACACTGACGTATATTTTTACTAGGGATATTTAAAGTGCACTTTCTGAACAGGCTGGTTGTATTGACATATGACTTACAAACTAATTTGACTTCTAAAAAGACACAGTGCATGGTTTCAGCCATTAAGAGCGTGCATCATATGCCAATCAACTCTGTGATACAGTCGGCTAGAAATCGTGAATTTATATGAACACTATTGCACGTGGATCATTTATGATCAAACATTAATGGAGATAAAGAGTTAATAGAGGTTTCTAATACTGAACATTGTTGAAATATTAAATTATATTTGGATAGAAACTGTGTTGAAAATGCCGTTTTTGACCATTTTAGAATGGCTTCACAGCTAAGCATCGTGCACAAATCTTCATTTGGTCTTGTAGGGACATACTGTAGCTATTAACAAGAAACTTTGTCGCTTTGTCCCTCATTTAGAGTAATCATTCAAATACGAAAGCACTGCACACATTTCTGGGGTATCGTAGGTCTTTTCTTTTTCCTTTTACTCCCATATCTTGCACGCACACACAAAAAGGCAAATACAAGTCGGGAGATGAGTTGGGCCTGCTGATGAACTGTCTTAAGGTGGGAATGTAGGGAACGCGAGTTAAAGACAGTGTTTTTGCAATTTTTATAGCATTATCTTTTTGGCCTAAATAAATAAAATATTGCCCCAGTTGAAACATAGAGCTTAATTTTCTTCCCAAGGTTATATCAATAGCTGTTGAATATCCGTCATGATCACAGTGGCATTAAATGAGAATCATAAGAGAAAGAGTTATCATTAAATTCCAGAATATTCTTGACATATTAAAGAACTGTTGAGGTCACCGTGTGAAGAAATTTAAACTTTTATGTTTATACTGGAGAGATATTTTATTTATTTTGACCCAAAAATGTTTTGATGTAAAAACTGCAAAAATAGTGCCTTTATCTCATGTCCCTACACTCCCACCTTAATACCACACATTAAAAAAAAATTCATCACGAGGGTAGATTTTACCCGTTCAAGCAATAGGGGTTGAATATTTGACAAACCCCATTCACGCAGTGACAACGTACGAATGTGACATCGTTCCCTCTGATGACCATAACCAATATTGGACCAACACTTGAGCATCTACCAAAATAAATATGGACGTACTAAGCCGTTGACATCGACAACAACAAATAAACTAGCGTTTTGTGGGCGGGGTTAGTGAATATGGGGATGAGGCCTGATGATGTGTGCATCACCCACACGCACGTGGTTGTAAACTTTACGTTACATACGCAACCTTTATCAAATCATTAAAACTCGTATAGTTCGGCAACACAAAATGCCAACCACGTGGCCATGTTTCTGATACTTAAATATTTTTCCCCAACGTGTCTCGTTACCCGTTCGGGTTTGATACATATGCAGAGCTTTTAAAATCTCCAGGCAGAAAAAAATTTACAGTCTGTAGGAGGTGACAACAAGTATTTTCACGTAATGAGCTTGTGGTCGGTGACTTAAAATGGCGTCGTCGAGAAGTCAAGTTGGAGCTGTAATTCCAAATTTGAAGTGAATGAATACACTACCTCAGTCAACAACCCTATCTTTGAAAGAATCAGTAATTTATCAGGGGTAGCTTTTTTTTTAGTACCACGTCTTATTATCCTTTCGGGTTATACGCCTATGTATTAATTACACTAATGTTAGGGATTAGAAAGGTTTAATTTAGAGGAAATACACCAACATTTGAGTGGAAGGAGCGTGTAAAGCCATTTTGGAAAAAACATCCTTAGTGTATCCGACCAGGATCGGACCCCGATCTTTCTGTCTTCGGCAGTCTAGCCCAACACGAGAGTAGCGCGTTAGATTACGCGGCCACCGAAGCGGGATAAGGGTACTTGTCAAGAAATTCTATTACTACACTACGCTCCACTTGTTATGTGCTGAATAGTGATGAGGTGTCTACCCCCTAGGTGCATACAACGTCAAACTTTGACGTCTCATAGCGCCGCCATTTGGCGTCTCCGACCCCTACTTGTCTTGTCACCCCTACAACCTGTATAACTTATTACCTGGATATCTGAATAATCCTGTATATCAACTACGCTAATGTGATTGGAATGAAGAAGGTAGGATTTAGCGGAAATATACCCACATTTTCAAGAGGGAGAGTGAGAAACCATTTAAGTAAAAATACACTAAGTACACCCAACCTGGATTGTAACCCTAACCTCCCCATCACCGGCAGTCCAGTCTATTGTGAGACCTTAGACCGCGTGACCATTGATCCGGATACCATTTCTAATTGTATTACGTGTTGTTCCGTTTTGTATAGGAAGTGAATTGACTCCCAATAGCATGCCAATGTTAAACAACAATTAGGCCACTTTTATGACTCAACTTCTATAATCCTGCTTCAATCAATGAGATGTACAGCGGAGGAATAATTTTAACGCTTCAAGACTGGAAGGTATCATTTAAACATAAACACCCACATTCAAATAAAGAAACTAAAAAAACAAAACAAGTCTTTCACATTGAAGTCAATAAACCTGTCTAATAACTTATCAAAAGGTATAATTTCCAAAATTGTATTTACATAAATTATAGCTTAAGTAAATAACTACAAAAAAAAAGGGACGGAACACGTGTTTTATCGACGTTTACCAACTGTGCAAACAAATATAACCTTGATCGTCCAAAATACCTGGCCAGATATCTCCTCTCACACTCAAGATATTCCCCCCTCCACGTCCCCCCCATTTAATAGCGCGATGGGTGTGGTGCGTTTTGCTACGCCTGCGACAAATAGTAATTACGTTCCTGTAATTTCTTACAAAGACTTTTATTTTTTTTTTGTCTTCCGACCGTGTAATTAACGGGCGACAAGGGTAAAAGGATAAGACAACACAAACGTGATAAACGACAACAACGACTGAAAAATTAAGTAATTTATCTTACTACGCAACACGTCATATTTTAAACATTCACATAAGCGAACGTAACGAATAGGTCGAAGTCCATTGTTGTATTACGAATACAAGGTGCATGCAAATTAACGACAACGTGTTGCGCCCGTGCACTCCGTGTAATATGTGTGTGTGTCGTCTCTTCCCGTGATGCAACGCGCGCGCGTCTCCTTGTCTGGTGAGACGCCTTGAATAACAAACATGTGGGCGGCAGCTGGGTTTCATAAAACATTTCGGCGACTCGTATGAATATTAAATGGATTACGTTTTTGTAGGTTTCCTTTGGGGTGGGGATAGGGGGGGGGGCATGCAGGTTTATTTGCTCGAAAGACAGCTACAGACAAATAAAATCGATGTAAACAAAACTATTGACACGGTGACCGAGGACGGACCGAATATGAATGGTCATTTCCGCTTGGGAGGGACGAGATGTTATACGAGACGTTAAGATAACAACTGATATTTCCGTTGAAACAAAACAGTTTTATAATGTTTTATTATAATTTTAGCAAACTATTTCTGAGGAGCTGACGCAGGACCTGAACAGGCTCCTTTAGACGACCTTAGAGTGGTAGGGTACTGGAAGCGTCACGTGGGAGGTTGGAATTAGAATATTATAATGATTCGAATCCGAACCGGGCGCATACTGGCTTCACCATATTGATTCATATACTTAGGGGCCCCCCTTAAATTACTTAAGGCTTTTTTTTTCATGATCTTCGCCCCCTACCCCGCCTCCTTACCCCATCGTAAGATAGTAAGATTTTCCGCCCCCCTACCCTCTATCTTATATAATTTTGTATGATATGGTAAATTAGATTGTTTTAATCGTTTAGTTATTTTTAGATATAAGAATTAGTAATAAAGCGAGCGATATGAAATTTCAGAATACCTATAATTGCTGAGGTAAATTAAATATAAGAGAAAATTTATAATTAATACATCTATTTTGTGACAATATTTTTATTTGTCTTACCATAAAAAGTTATAAGAAAAACCTTAAGAAAGATAGATTCTGACCCTCTCCTACCCCTCTTTTCTTCTCGTAAAAAACTTAAGAAAATACTGTACTCCCCTTCCCCCCAATAAAAACCCCTCCTTAATTCATTGACGGCCCCTTACTAGATGAATGATTCTTACTTCCTTTTAATCATTCTTTTACTGGCATTAATAATTTGGTGGTCACGCGGTTTATGAAATCAAGCTCGCAAACAACTGAATTGTTGGTGGTGGGGCGATGAAGATTCTAATGTCAGATGAGTGCACTTGTACATGAGACTTTATCATCCTGTGACGTTGTCACAGACATGAAACTAAGAAAGACTGTGTGGCTCACCTAGTCTGGTCCCTTTTGACTGGTCTGCTTCACGACTCAGAAAACACGCGCGCTCCGCAACACATCATGTATCCAACTAACCGTCCGTGGCTCGAGATACAACTCCGAGCTAGACTCGAACATGTGAACATCGAGATGCGCAGACCCATATGCGCCAACGATTGTGTTCTGGTGAAATAAGACCTATCCACCGGCGCGTGATTTGAATAATTACGCGGCTAATCGAGGCTGTTCTCGAAACATGTGCACGCCCCTTCCCCCTGTCCCAACTGTGTTTCCCGCCGTATGTGAACACGTGACAGACTTTGTTTTGTATATAACGGCTGGACTGTGTAGTGATGTCACTCATTTCTCTGCGCTCAATTAGGTGAGGCACTTTGTCTTAGCTTTAGACTTAGTTTATATTTCGACGTATCTAAATTATGTTTGGCTCTTCATGTTCTAAATTTATATGTTTCGGCTTTATTTATTTAAACGTGACTCAGAATTAAATTCACTAGAGACTGCAGGATTTGCCTGTCAGCCATTATGGATTACTTGATATTTAAACTCTGTTTCTTTTTGCTGGCCCGCCTTGTCCGCCTTACGGACGGGTTTGGGGTTCATTACGCCGCCATCTTGGGGCGCTAGTTATCTTATTTAAAGTTAAACTTATTGAAATGTTTGGTTTGCTTGTCAAAGTTTTAAGGGTTTAGTCTTTTGTGATAAATGAACTTGTTGTTCAACTCTGGGGCCGCGAGCCCGCGCACTTAGCGCTTCGGCCAAGTTAATAGTTAGATTGGTCTAATTTAAATGGTGTCTGTTAAAACTGATTAGGTTGATCTAAGTCATTGATTGTTTGTTAAATTTTCTCTTTTGCGCCTTGTAATGGCAGTTAGTAATTATTCAGCGTACTCATGTCGATTTTGCATCAGCATCGATGAGTTGTGTACACCTTTACTATTAATGAAATACTAATTACCACATTTAACTACTCTTTTCATTCCCATATCCCTGGGTGCTAAACGTGTTGATATAATAATAATAATAATAATAATAATAATAATAATAATAATTATTATTATTATTATTATTATTTCAATTTTTCTTAGTCCTGGCCAGCAGTTACAAGACCTATAACAGGCCATCATTATTTAAGTATACAAGAACCTGACATGTGAGCATAAATACATAAGAAAATAAATAAAAAATCATAACTAAGTAAGTATACATACAAATAAATGGTTACTATAATAATGACAATAATAATAAACTATATTAATAAGTTGTAGTAGTATAAATCAATAAACATTGATCTCATTTAAAAAACAAAGAATAAAAACAGTATGGAGAATAATGCCAATTTCAATGTTAGAGGTAAAACATGTAATGGGTAGATTAATGATAGGGGAGTTCCTTAATATAATAGTAATAAACGTAAAAAGAAAAGTATAAGCCTTTAATACTCAGGCCAACTATTGTTTAATAGGATACGTATGCTAGGCGTCGAAAGCATATTAAGCCTACGTTCTTATGTTTTTAAATTTATAAAGGTAAAGTTACAAGCTTTATTTTTTTATAGTCAAAATAAGGTTGAACTTTTAATCATAGTTAAAAAAATGTGTTTTTTTAAAGCATTGACCTGTATAAAATATGTATCGTAAATTTAGTGAGATCGGAGTTCGAATCCCCGGTTGGGTGTAGTAAGAGTGTATTTTACTAAATAGTTTCTAACTTTATCTCAATGCACTTAAAAGACAATTTCTTTAAAAAACTATACTTTCCTCATCCCTATTCCAGTAGCGTAATTAGGCTATTATATGTTTATACAAGACGCAATAAAAAATAAATACCGGTAATTAGAATGTGTAAAACATAAATAAGTAGCCCTACATATAGTTTATAAGGGTGCTCTTTAATGTAGTGAGAATATTTTTTTAAATTCCTACAATATATACTCAATCATTTAAATTCACCATATTCTTTTTCTTTGTAAAGTTTATCTCACTCTTTCTAACTTTTTTATTATCTCGCATAATCCTCATTTTATAGACCCCTCTTTCTCGAACTTATTTTCTGTCCTATCTTTCTATTTCGTACATTGGCGTCCAAGTGTGATAGTCATTAAGAGTGCTTAGGTACGTCGATTTGAGATGTAACCTACTTCACTAAATAGCTTCGAGCTCATCAAGTAGGCAGCGTGGATAAATGAAGCCGTGAATAACCTTGTTTTGTAAACGTAATAGTTAACCGCACCGGGGAACACATTGACTATATAATAGCCTGATATACCGGTGATGGGAGGTTTGGATTCGAGTCCTAACCGGGTGATTTTACTAAATAATTTCCTATTCTCCCCCACGTAAATGCGTGTGCATTTCAACTAAATTCTATCTTCCTCGTCCCTACCCCATTCATGTAATTAAATGCGGTTGGCCCGTCCGTATATGCAACAACAATACGCGGGGCAGAAAAAACACATTATACTTTTTTTTTCTAATATGTTGCTGTTAAATAAACATTGCACTATTAAAATGAAAGTTAAAATAATAAAATGAGAGGCGCCGTTTCTTTATAAGTTTGTCTGCGTGTGCGCAGGTTCTTAACAGGATTAAAAACTTTGGTGTTAGTAGTTCAAAAGCTTCTCAACTCAACGAGTTAACTAATTTTCCCACGCAGCTGTACCCTACGGGCAGTCTTACTTAATTAAGGCCCGCCTTATTAAAAACAAGTGACTATGTGAAGGAGCAGGCGCCTTGCAAGGACCGAGCCAAGTAGCACGCTTCTAAAAAAAAAGGAACTACTTTTTTTTTCAAAACAAATTGCCCTCTCTCACAATCTCCCCTCGACCCGCTTTCGTCCCTTTACCAACCCTTAGGCTTTGTAAGGAAGAAGTTTTTCCCTGTAAAGGCACTTAAATATCTTGGTAAGTTTTTGAAACTTGTACATTTATTTTTTCAAGTAAAAATTTAGAAAGTATAAGAAATACTTTGAAAACATAATATGCAGTACAATAACGTTCAGTGAGTGACTTAAAAAAAAGTTTTAAAACTCAATAAATTCTCAGCACTGATAAAACAAACTTTTGGCAACCCCAGGACTTTGATACTTTTTGGGGGTGAGGAGGGGGGGGGGGAGGGGGCGGCACTAGAGATTCAAGGAATATATGCACATTTTTGTTCTTTCAAAGTGCTTAGCTCAAATTGTCACGGGTAGTCAGGACTTGTGGAGTTTTTTTTTTGTAAAAACTTTCATCGTACCAACAGTTTGAAAGCCTTTATCCTGGGTAGTGGATAAAATACCAGACTCAAAAGGACGGGGTTCGTTTTAAACAAACTTAAATGGAAATGTGTTTTTCTAAATGTTAATTTCCAAACTGTCTTCAGGTGATTACTAGTACAGTTTCTTCAAATTATTATTACCTTAGAGTCTACGATATATAATTTAAGATGCCGATGTTAATATTGTTTACTAATAAAATATGATATTGCTATTACAAATCTAACGTTTTAATTCAGTCAGTTCTCACAAGCGCTCAAAGGCGTCAGTCTCGTAGTGCCTGGTTTGTTAGTAAAAGAGAAGACAAGGTTTGAACACTAGTGAGATGTGGTGGGTTGATTTTTAGTAAATAGTTTCTCCCCTATCACTCTAAGCAAATGCGGGTTTAATAACTTTAACCTCCACCTTTCTTATCACTATTTCACTATTGCAAATATGTATATAGCCCAGAGAAGAGAAATGCGCACCAAATAATAATACTATGACGTGTCTGCCTAAGAATCTAAGGCGGTAAATTGGCAGCCCTGGTTTTTACTTTCTCATATTAAGTGAAAATATTATAATAGTGAACAAATCAGTCTCGATATTATGATAAAGCCTTACGTTTTATGTGAAACCAAACCAACAATGGTTGCTTTTACAATTCTGTCAGTCTGTCTGTCTGTCTGTCTGTCTGTCCCTGGCCACGGATCAAAAACGGTTTGATGGATTTTGTTCAAACTTGATATTTAAATTTTATAGAGCTATACCTCAGAAATAATTTTTGATTTTGACTCTAGCCCTCAAATTAATGGTAGTTTACTGAAGAGTGATTTTTTTTTAGTTTGAAATTTTTCGAGAATTGCTGCAACGATTTTAACTAAAATGCATATCTAAGATTTGTTTGACAGGATCATTAGCTGAGTATAATTAATTTTCGAATTCGTTGAAGGATAGTTTACTGAGGGGAAACTTTTGGGAATTAAATATATTTCGATAATGTCTCTAACGAGCGTGTTAAAAATGTATATCTGGCGATTGTTTGGTTTAATAACACCGTATAATTGTTTTTGGATAAAAAATCATTTATGGGTAGTTTATGAATGACTGGTTTTGCAAAAACTTGAAATATTTTAATAATGATCATAAATATTTGGTTTAAAATGGGTATTTTGGGAGTATTTATCATAGCTAGTTTTATTGTAAAGTTGTTTTTCGAGTAAAAATTCGTTTAAGGGTGGTTTTACTAGTTACGTGTTTTCTAAATTTGAATATTTAAAAAAATGGCTCTAGTGATTTGCTCCAAAATGAGAATTTGTTGATTTTTTACATAATAAATAATTATATATGTAAGTCTATAGGTTTTCTAAAAAAATCAATACCTAGTAGATTAATGAAAATTAATTTTTGTAAATTTTGACTATTTTTGAAAATACTTATGCTGATTTTGTTCAAAATTGGCATCGTGGGACTATTTTACATGATAATAAATAATAAATCTTTATTTTTCTAAAATAAACTATTTTATTGGTAGTTTACCTTTGACAAATTATAGAAAATGAGACATTTTTTAAAATGAACTTAAATATCGTGTTAAAAATAGGTGTCTGGGAATTGTTTTTCATGATAAATAAGGATACTTTTTATTTTTACAAATTACAAATAATTTTAGGGTTTGTGAACATTTTCTTCGAAGATATAATACACATTATGAGAAAGTTATTGCCATTGTGTCCTAGCATTTATTTATATTGTATTATTACTAGAATTAAAGCGTATGCTACACCTTTAATTCCTTTAAATAAATTAAATGCTTGAATAAAAATTGTAATCGAAAAAAACTTGTCACAAATATATTCTTGTTTTTTACTGTCTTGGTATCTCAGGTTTTGAAGCACTGGACATCCAAAATTTTCTTTATTTAAGAGGGCAGTCACTCAATATATCTGGTGAAATAAATTAAAATGAGTTCTTGAAATAAATGAGCTTTGAATTAGTGTTTGAATGAACGTGCAAATGTTTTTTCGCATTCTTTGATCGAGAATTTTTTTTAATATAACTAATATATTTATGTTTACAATAAATATAATATGAGTTTTATTTAAACTGTGTTTAATTGAGAGAGAAGGCCAACGCCTTAACTTCGATATATCATCACAAATTATTATTATTATTATTATTATTATTATTATTATTATTATTATCATCATCATCCAAGTCGGTGAGTACGTGGTATTCATTTCAAGATCATTTAGTCTGATTTACCAGTGATGGGGAGGTCTGGGTTAGAATCCCGTATGGATGTAGCGAATGTGGTTTTTCTTAAAATGGTTTTCCACACTCCTTCCTTTCAAATTTGGGTCAATTTCCTTGTAATTATACCTTCATCATCTCTATTCCACTAGCGTAGTTCATGTTTACGTATAGACCAACCGGGTACTAAGGCGCCCGTGGGAAAAAAATAATTAAGAGACAAAAAACATATAGTGCAGCCAACCTTGACAAAATGTCACTGTATTTATATCCAAGCATCTAAGACTGGAAACATGAAAGTAGCTCCAGAGACGTTCTTTCTAATGAAGCCAATAAAAAGTCACTACCTTACACAAAGAATAGGCGTGGTCTTTCGTTCGCAGCGAACATAGGGGGACACACACACCCGACCAGACACAATGTCTACCGTACGTGGACAGTTTTTCGAGTGCCGTTTTTCAAGGTCATTGAACACAAGTGTCTCTCTTGTGCCTCCCCTTTTCTGTTCCATAGTAAGCTCTCCATCTATCTATATACATATTCCATTGTAACGTTGTGGGTAGAGGTCGTAGTGTCACAGAGCCCATTGATATGAATATTAATGTGTTGTCCCCACAGGATAAGGTTACTACTTTCCCGTCCCTGTGTTTTTGTAGTAGGGGGAAATGACAACACAAAATTCTACAAATATTTTCTCACACATTTGGTGGTTCATATTTAATATATGAGATAAAAAATAATAATCATTTCTTCTAATAGCATACTACCCAGGACTTTTTTCTTATGATTTAAAAAGTTTATAGTCATTTTCTACGATGCCCATAGCAAGTATTCAAGAACTATTGAGGTTATCATCTATGGAAAATTAAACTAAATGTAACTACTGGAGAAATATTTTATTTATTTTGTCTAAATAGGATTTTATTTTTTCGTGAGAGCTATGTTGATACAGACCAAAACTCACGATCACAATTGTCCCACCTTAAGCTTGAAATATAATGTTAGATTTTAGCACTCCGCGAGGAATTTAGAGACGCGTTTCAGTATAAAAGATAGGCTATATAATCTTGTTTTTATTTTCTCTCGACTACTCAAAGAGAGACGTATTGGGATTGTAAAAAAAAATAAAAAATCAAGCTCAAGATTTTGATAAATTTCGATGTTTCATGATCCCTTGAAACAAAAAAAAAATTGTTTTCGCTATGCCATCTGCCTGTTTCTCAGTCTGGAGCCGAAACCATCTTACCGATCAGGGTTAAACTTGGTAACAAAGGCTTTCATAAGGTTTCCCCGAGCATTTTTTGAAATTAGTTGTCTCGAACTAAAATTAAGGTTAGTTTACTGAAGGTAAAAGAGAGGAAAAAAATCCATTTTCTCAAACGCCACTTTAACGATTTTGATTAAATTTTGATTCTAGACAGTGTTTAAAATTACAAACAAAAGGGAGGGATAGAGAAATGGATAGCAAAGTAATTTTCATAGGAATGACCTTATTTGATAGCTAGAAAATATTACCTACTTTCAAGTAACCCTCTTCAATGGCCGAATGGTCTACGGCGTCACTCTCATGTTAGATTGGCTTGATGAGGACGGGGATATCGGGGTTCGAGTCCCGGTCGGTTCTACTGAAGGTGGTTTTCCCTAAACGGTTTCTCACTCTCCTTCCACGCAAATGTGGGTAGATTACAACTAAAATGGTTCCTTCCTCACCCCAAACTCATTAGAGTAATTATCATATATGTGTATGGCCTGAACAGGTTGTGAGACGCGTTGATAGTAAAAAATACTTTCACGTATTTATACGTCAGGCTATATGCAGTTATCACTTCTGAAGGGTATCATCATTACCTATAAAATAACACTAATAAAATAGTAAAATGCTACAATATGTTTTGTATTTTCTAAAAGGCCCTTCCTATGAAAATTGGACTAAAGTTAGTATGAACTTGGCCAAGTCGCCTGACAGATGGCGACTGAAATGGTCACCCCTGACACTGTATGTAGAGTGTAGACACTGGAAGATGTGCAAGTAGCTTGGAATGAATGGAAAGTATTGTACAGTCAGTAACACTATGTACCAGTCCACTCACACGTGCCATGTTTACAAGGAAACAGGCAATGTTCAAACGATGTACTTACTGTTACGCCTCGTACTTTCCAGCATTCCCTCTGAGGTCCCTTCCCTTGGAGTTACTGGAGCTATTATCTCTCATTACACTAACGTAACTGAGGGAGTTAATCGTTTTTCCTTGATTGGGTTATTCAAAGAGGAGCTCAACCCTAGGTGAAACAGGCTAACCCCTCTTCATAAATAAGGGTGAGATGATAAGGAGAGAAGGAAAATATTGAGGGGGAGAAAAGTCTATAGCACAGTTCTTCATACAATTTACAAAAGTTGTACTTTTTTAAGAGGTTTTTCCTACCCGCATTCCATTTTCATTGCAATAATCTTCAATGCAAATATCACAGCTATATTATTATCTAGCACCGCGTCTTACTGCCCGTTCGGGTTATACGCTTAAGTACTAATTACACTAATGGATTAGGAATTGGGAAGGTTGAAGTTAGAGGAAGTGAACCCGCATTTGCGTCCCAAAATAGTTTCCCACTCTCCTTCCATACGAATGAGGGTAGATTACTTCTAAAATGATTACTTCCTGATACCTACCCCCTTAGAGTAATTATAAGCTTTTACAAAGAACAATTAAAAATAGACGAGAATTATAAAAGCATCCTTTTATTAAGTAAGTATAGCACGGGGAGGTGTTAAAACAATCAAGTCCATACGTGACTGAAGGCCCTTGGCCCTGTCAAGTGCAAGTCTAAAACCTATTTTGTAGGATGATGGGTGGAAGGATGAAAGGCATGGCGTGGCTTCAAAACCGACCAAAGTATCCTTCCGCGCCAACAAGAACAGATGGATCACAGAAACGGACAGGTCTTGCGGAAAAATCATACGTTTGGAAATAACAGTTTTCTCGAGAGCGAGTGAAATTTTTATGTTACTATTTTAAACACACCTTCTAAGATAATAAATCAATGTTTATAAAACAGAATTGTATATAATTTTGACATGTTGCACACTTTTTTTTTCCTAAGCTTAGTTTAATTTTAAAATAGCGTATAAACCAAACGGGTATAAAGACGCGGTGCTAAATATTATTATTACTATTATTAATTCTAAAATGTTGCTTTCCCCCCCCTTTCTCAGTAAGTTCTAAAAGGGCTTGATATATTTTAATTTACTACTTTATTTGAAACTTTTTTTCTAAGGTTATTACTGAGCCCTTAGCAATACACACGAATGAGTTTATATCTCGGAGGAAAGTCATGGCTGTCACATTGTTCACTGTTTTCTCACTTTAATGTTTAAGCTAGAGCTTTAAGAAGAAGTATTTAGCTTTGATAGACAGCAGATAATACCACATTCCTCGGAGGTTGAAATACAGAAATTAAGAAATCATCTCTTTTGGACACCAGTCTAAATAAGCCTATTGTACTTAGTACTCCCTGGAAGTGAAAACTGATAATCTGGTGGTTGGTTGAACAGCTTATAATAGCAGGGCAAGGGAGATGGAGGGTGGCAAAATGTGATTATTTTTGTTTGTTAGTAAGTGGTTTAAATAATATTATTGATGGGGTACGTTAAAGAAAACTCAGTTCTGAAGTTTTTTGACTATGAAATTGACGGTGGCAGATCAAGATGCAGATTAGAAGGATGCACTATTGTTATTAAGGTACGATATATTTTTTTAATCTAGCAATACTTTTGATCCAGAGTGTTATTTCCAAAGTGGCTCTCCACTCTCCTTCCACGCAAATGCGGACACACTTCTTCTAAATATAAAAATATAACCTTCCTCATTCATTAAAAACTATTATTGAATCTAGTACATTGACGTAGCCCAAAGTGATAGAAAGACGCTATTCTAATTTTTTTAAAATTCAAAGAACCGGAACCAGAACCGGAACACGATCAGGAATTAAAAAGAACCGGAACTTTTATTGTGCTCTAACTGGAACCAGAACCAGAACCTTTAAAATGTTTGTTTGGAGAACAGGAACTGTAACCAGAACCGATAAAAATTTTGGTTCGATTCCTTGTTATAAATTGTTACATTTTCTTATTTTTTGTTATGAAGCCAGCAGTTTTCTATTAAAAAATGTAAATTTTAACGATATTAGAGCACTGTTAAAATTATAGAGTAGGTGTGTATATAAAAAGTATAACTTAATCAACATGCTTCTATTCTTGAACAAACTGTTTCTGAAAAGAAAATTTAAAAACAATAAAAATTCTTTAAGATAGCCGTTTGTTCCCATGACTCTGCATTCCCACGCCAAATGAAAACTGCCAATCGCCAGTCCAGTCATTTTGGACATATTTTTTGCAAATAGCAGAAAAAAAATTATAGATAGCTGGATTTTGGTATATATGCTCATTTAGTTTAACATACTAAAAGTCCGCATGAATACCGTATGAACTTCCGCTACTGTGACCTTGAAAATACCTTGAATTTTTTTATTTTTTTTGCGTATGTCTTGTGAACGGTGGCACCTAGAAAATTATGTTTAAGACAAATTGTGATGGAAATTCAATTAATTCTCTATATAAAAGGTCCCATCATTTTTATCACCAGTCTACTCTTTCCCCTTAAAAATCCCCAAGAGTTAAACCCTCTTTTTAGGAAATTGTAAACCTATGAGATTAAAAATATTGCATTAGCAAAAGTGTTTGTGTTCCCATACGTTAAAGAGGTTAAAGAGGTTTGAGTGATAATATATAATAAAATAATAAGATCTAATAATAAATAAGTATGAATTAGTATAATAGATATAATAAGATGTAATAAATACCTATGAAAAAGTGAATTCAGATCTCAGTCTTTTTGATGTTCCATGCATCTCTTCATCAGATTCTTCGACCTCCATATCTTCATCACTTGATGTTTCATTATAGGGTGAGAACGTTAAGTCAGTACTCGATTTGTTATCTTTGTTATTTTCCCCATCACTTACGTTGTTTCAACTGTCATATTTACAATATTCCTCAAATGATGATTGCCATAACCTCTTTTGAACATCTACTTACTCAATATCCCCGACATCTTCCATCTCCATCTCTGATCACCCAGAGTTATCGTACGAAACTCCAATGCAGTGCAAGCAAATATGCGAACACTTTAATCCTGTTTTACGGCATCCACAGGCTTTACCGCATCCTTTCAAGCAATAAATCTAGTCCAAAATCTTGTGTGGTGCTGGCCCTAAGGTTGATGCAATTGGAGATAAGTATGGCTCTCTGTGCCAGCCCCAGTTTTTGGGAATGAGATTATTACCTTGCCACAATTGCACTTGATGGTAGACATGAAGGCTGTGCTTGCAGCGTCTTGAGTAGGTGACGATGCTGATAACTATTTCTTCCCTCCTGAAATACCTTTATTAAAGCATATAAAACGATGTCTGCTTGGTGACTCAGTTTGTTTGTGTGCACCGTACAGACCAAAGAAAAGGTTTGTCCCGGCGTCAGCAATCTTCCATTGCGAAGGTTTTCTTCTTTAAAAGTGTGAGCTGCTTTGACACAGTCTTCTCTCTTTTCCAGCACTTCGCGTAGTGCTATTTTCCCCTTTGAAAAAATAGCTGAGGTGTAGTCGCAGCCTAAGAAAGCGTGCAGGAATAAAATGTTATCCTTAAGGAGAGGTTTATTATTTAAACTATGCAACGAATGCAGTTTGGTTTGCACCTTGCCTCTTCCTGGTCTTACAAAAAATAATTCAGGTGTATTAGGTACAAATTCTGTCAACAGTAGTAGGAGGTCAACATCCTCTCCAACTATAACACAGTTTTCCTTGGACGTTGAGCAATAAATTGCTGTTTTAATAATAAGCGTATCCGCCTCTCTTTCTGATTGCTTTACTTCGACGTCATTTTCAACAAATTTTTACATTAGTATGGATATAAGCTTGACCTTATTATGATCATTCGACAATAATTTCTTTTGGGCAGCAGTCAAATTCATGTCCTCATGAAATTCTATATCTGGAGAAAACTTTTTGTAAGACCTACGAGATCTTTTAGCTGCTTTGGTATTACAAACACTTTCTGAATACCCATCAAAAACAACGATACATTTTCTTTCTAAGTGTCTTTGGACATAAGAAATGTATTCTTCTAAAAGAGTCATGTAAGTTCCAGCAGTGGGCCACACAACAAGATGTAAGAACCAACCTCCATCAATAATGTAAAAAAAAGCCAAATGGGGCGGCATTTTCCTGCTTATTTTCAAATATTTAACATTATGCAGCCGTATTTGTTTCTCTCATTCCGTTTTCATCAAACAGTGATAAAGTGTAAGGTGATAATTCAAATTCTAAATAACTTTCTAAATCTTCTTGTGACTTCAGCCAAACAGATCTGCGCTGAAAAAGTTGCAGAGGTTCAACAGTTACACCATGATCGTAGATTTTAATGGAATTATTAGCCATTGCTATTGCACTCTGTATTGACGTGACAGCTGATCATCGCCAAATTTTTTCCCATAAATTTTCTTTAATTCTCTGCAACTGACACTGTAGGCATCCTGGCAGTTGATTTTCTCATCTTCTACAATTCCACTCGAGATTGACATACACTCGTCAATGACAGGGAAAGATTCATTTCTTGAAAACCACAAATCCAATTTCTGAACCTCTTCTGTATCTCGTGAATCCTTATGTTGCTCTGCACTGTCAGAGTATTCACAACACAGAATCTCCAAGTCTTCAAGATCACTCAGAACAAAGGGTCCTCCACTAATCCATTTTTCTAAGACAATGTCACTTAAGCCCCTTCCATGTGTTAGACCACCTGATGTCTTAATTGATCTCATAAGTGTTTGCTCGATAGTCATATCGTTCCACACTCATGACCAGAAATTGTCACTTCGTAGCACTGTGAAGTATCCTTGTAATACAAACTGGGCACGTCCTTCTTCGTCCAATTTCGTTTTCAGCTCAGCCATATCTTGCAAGTATATTTGGCAGGATTTTGCATAAGGAAAATGACCACTTGTGTGAAAAAAAAAAGGCAGCATGTTTTGGATTGTTTACTGGTAAAATTCCCAATCTCCACCTCGTTCAGCCAGTATAAATTAATGTATCAAAGTTACCATCCGGAAGTACTAACACCACAGCCATTCATTTCCAAGGATACTCATCCATATTTAATTAAATTACGACCACCTCATGAACTTTACTACAACAACAAAAAACTGCACTTTTTTTTTTAATAATCCTGACTGAACAAGTATATACACTTAATAATAACACAAGGCAAACAAATCACTATGCCTGGACTTAGATTCACTCCGAGCGCGCAGTGGGAACTGACCGGACGAGCCGTTTGCTTAAATTTGCCAGAGTCAGTGTGGGGGCGAAGGAAAGAGGTGTGGTACCGTTATGTCTAGACGTGGTGGTAAGAAGGGCAGGTGCATCTGCCTCACAACACATTTCAACCTTGCCTGTTTGTGCTCTTTATACGCATTGTTGCATGTTTTTTTGCAATTATCTCAGAAGTGGATTTAACTTTTTGGGGATTTCGAGGGTGAAGGAGTGGACTGGTGATAAAAAAGATGAGGATCTTTTATTTAGGAAATTAAGTTTCCATCACATTTTGTTTCAAACATAATTTTCTAGGTACCACCATTCACGAGACATAAGCAAAAAAAGAATTTCAAGGTCTTTTTAAGGTCACAGCAGTATACCAAAATCCAGCTATCTATAATTATTTTAAGCTATTTTTCCTTTAATTCCTGGACTAT
This sequence comes from Timema bartmani, assembly GCA_902151455.1. Taxonomy (NCBI): domain Eukaryota; kingdom Metazoa; phylum Arthropoda; class Insecta; order Phasmatodea; family Timematidae; genus Timema; species Timema bartmani. Next base: position 104,600 of record CABFWB010001424.1, read on the forward strand.
AATGCCAAAGGAAAATGATCGGGGAGGATAGAGGTGACATTATTCAGCACATCCCTCCCACCAATAGTCTGCTCAATTGGGACACTATTAATGAAGTAAAAGAAACATAAAAAAGGTTTAGTCATACAAAGTGATAATCCACGTTTGAAGTAATAAATAAATAAATAACTAAGGTAACTTATTTATAGAATCAATATAATTAACTCAGTAATAATATATTTTAAGTTGCTCAATCGTTACAAATTATTTTTATTTTCCAATTTAATGTAAAAACCGGTTAGTTCTGTCCTCCGTAGTTAAAAAGCTAATGACGCCTTTGCTGCGTGAAACAACTTTTTTAGTTTTGTCTGAAAACAAAGGAGACAGCGTTCACAACGTTAAGACAGACCCTCAGGGGATTTCCGCTCATAAAACCATAAAAGCTTCTAGTAAAATTGAGTACCATGACGACTTATTTTCCGACACTTAGGTTACATTGAAAGTTAGACGAAGCTTTGTGTTATAATTAATTCCAAACTTACGGTTTGATCCAAGAACTGTTAATATAACATTCCCTATGGCTTTGTGACCACAAATCCAAATCCAGGGGACCTGGGTTCGATTCATGGTAGCGCTGACTAAGATGATCAAGTCCTTTTGTGCACCACGCCTTATTTCCCATCCGAGATAGCTGTATGTACACACTTACGGGTAAGCAGGGGTGGATCCAGATCATTTCCATAGGGGGGTCATAATTATAAATAACATAGTTACTTAAAATGTTAGATTTCTGTTTAAAGCCATCTAATTGTTTCTCATTCATTTTTTGATCTTATGTATGTTTTAAGCCGTGGTCATCCTCTCCTATTTTTTTAAAATATGATAGTTTTTATAAACTATTTGTTTGGAATGGCTCTCCAACAATTTTTTGAAAATGGTTCACTCTAGAAGCTATGAGTAGTCTTTGACTTGATTTTTTTTTAATTAGATTTTTTTACAAGCCATTTTTAAAGTGTTCCTAAACTAGAAATTTCTGAAATTTGGATGCCCCTTGAAGCTATTTGGAGTGATCCTCACCTTAATTTTTTACGAAAACTGTATACCTCTAGAAAATAATCTTTTAAGTGGTCTTCCAACAAGCAAATTTTGAAAATTGAATTCTTTCAGAAATTTCGAAAAATTCAGAATTTGTAACTGTCTTCCCCAAGATATTTTTGAAATTTTGATGACCTTGGAAGCTATTAAGAGCTTTCCTCTCTTGACTTTTTCTGCTAGTTAGGTAACTCTAGTCTAGTAGTTATTTGAAGTGGTCTTATCCGGCAAATTTTTAACAAGAGAGTGCATCTAGAAGTCATTTAGAGTTTAATTTAAGGCCATGTTTCAGCTACACATTCGATAATATCAGAAGACTTGAAATATATCTAGGGAGGAATTTATTCCAGGGAGGGGCAAATTATTTCCAGGGGCTCAGAGTCCCCAACAATTCCGCCGCTTCTGCTGTCCACACATATTCTATATTTGGTATTCGTGGATGAACTGCTCTCAGGCGATTATTAGTCTTCTTTGATGCGTGCTAGTCTACAATCTCTATGCGGAACAATGTTCGTTACTCGCTATGCACGGCAAATATTCTTACATGAAAACGAATATTTTTTTCACGCTTGCGTAAGTCCTGTCAAACAATGAATTAACGTGGAAGAATAGCGCACGCGTGAGCTCAGCTTAAGAGGTGTTTGCACGTAAAAAGATTAAAATTTGTATAACATTATTTGTGTTATATTTTCTTTCTAAAATTTGAATTTGAATTTTATTTTTTGTATTAATTTTCTAACTTTCACAGGGGGGGTCAACTGACCCTTTGACACCCCCCCCCCTGAATCCGCGCCTGCGGGTAGGTGATGGGGAATTAGAATATTTAGAGGAAATGAACACGCATTCGCGTAGAGTAAGAGTGGGAAATCAATGAGGGAAAAACACCCTCAGTATATCCAGCTGGGATTCGAACCCCGACCTATCTGTAACCATCAAGCTAGCTTGAAATTTAGACCAGGTGCGCACCAAGCCCTATTCTATTATTATTACTTTTATAATTACTAGGTGTTCTGTCTTATGACATGTCTATTCCTTTTGTCAATTAACTTTGACCGCCAACGCCTCTGCCTTCAGCTCCCAGAATTTTCTTCTTCCTTCAAGTCATTCACTATTTGAATCCTCCTTTCTAAGATTTTCTTCCCCTCAACCTTTCCTTCTATGACGTCGTGCAGAATATTGTTCTTCCTAAGGATGTATCCGATCCAGTTTTCTTTGTACCAAAGAATCACATCCAAAATGGTTCTCTTCCAACCATTCTTGACTTCTTCATTTGTCATCTGTCCAACCGATCTTCTCAAGTTTTTTCAGCACCAAATTTCAAAGGTCTCCTAGAATTTCTTTTCCATCTTCCTGAGAGTCCTAAGTTTCTGTTCCATACAGCTTGATGCTCCAAATGTGGCATTTCATCAGTTTCTTCCTAAGTCCCAAACTCAAATTGATGGTGAGCAGTAATTTCTTATTTTTGAAAGCTTCATTGGAGATGGCGATCCTCAAACTAATCTCCTTGCGGCAGTAGGCATCCTTTGTTGGTTTGTTGATGGTTTCCAATTCCCCTTCTTTTACAAAGGGAGAAAAGTCCATGTTAAAAGAATTGCTGGACAAACATATATTGAGTTTCAATGTCATTTTATAAACATATAAAAGCTACTTTTATAAATGCATACGCTGAGTAGGTATTTGGTTTATGACAGGGAGTGTCTATTTAAACAACTATATCTCAAATACGTTGCATGCGTATTTCTTATTAAGCGAATAAAGGCAATAAAGCATATGAGGAAAGTGGTTCATAAGGGCCTAGTGAATCTAGGATGGTACTAGTTCTCCAGCTGTTCGAATTTTCTCTTAATTTTCGCCATCTGTGTTTTATAAACGTAACCTAACATAACACGAGGACATTTAATACCGCTTCATTTAACTGCGTGTCCTATTAGGCGCGTAGCTAGTAAGCTGTTCTCTATGGCCCCTTGCCCCATTTGGTCAGTGAGAGAACTAGATCCTTCCACCCCCCCGCCCCACCCCCCTACACCTACATCCCACTTCCCAGCTGCAACAGCCAGCATATGGCCTGCTTGCAGTCTTCCTGCTGGCTGGCTAATGCTTGCTCTCTCCTTGTATTACATGCCATTACCAGCACTTAAATGACGTCATACTAACTGGCTGAAATTACAATGACGTCACACTGTTTGTTCATTCAAAAACCCAATAGTGAGGGAGTTAACGCTAGGTTTGTGGGAATTTTCGAGAGTAAAAGTTTGCCAACACTCCCAAATTCAAACGGTTTTGGAACAAACTTCTTTTTTTTTACTGTAAGGAATTGATATCAATACACAAATAATAAGGGCTGTATATACTGTCTAATATAGTGAGTCAATCAATCTCCGAATATATAGTAGTTCAGGTCGAATGGGGCATTGGCTGACTTCTGAGTATCAACTACATGTACTGTCATAAAAAACCGGTCTTCAGCTAGAAAAGACAGAACTCCATGGATGATAGTTCACCAACAACACATTTTAGATCCCAGAAATCGAACCCTGAAACCTTAGTTTAGCAGAAAGACCAACAATACCGAATGACACTCGGTGTTGAATTGGAATATTTCTATTAACCGACTATTAGAGAATACTAAGACTGGAACCCGCCTCGGTGGCGTAGTTGGCTAACGCGCCAATCGTGTTAGGCCAAGCCTCCGAGGACGGGAAGATCGAGGTTCGAATCTCGGTCGGGTGAACTGGGGGTGGTTTTTCCTAAATGGTTTTCCACTCTCCCTCCACGCGAATGCGGGTTCACTTCCTCTACATTCAACCTTCCCAAATCCTAATCCATTAGTGTAATTAGTACTTAAGCGTAGTAAGGGTAGTAAGACGCGGTGCTTAATAATAATAATAAAACTAAGACTGGAAAAAAATATAAAAAAATAAGGATGCAGACAAATATTTTATACAGACATAGTCAACCCTTGAAGTCGTTGGAAGCTCCATAGGCCAACCGGAGAACTGAGAATCATTGAACATACTTTTCTCTTATAAGCCCCAGAGTAGATTGGTTTAATTTTACTGTTTCATTTACGAAGATAATTTTCGAATATATTTTAGATGATTGAATTTAAAACTAAAAGGGTCTTTCATTGATAAATATTCAGATCTTTTTTTTTGCACTGCGTTTTACAACCCGTACTAATTAAGCTACTGTGCTATGGATGAGGAAGATTGAATTTTGAGGAAGTGTATCCACATTAGCTTTGAAGGAAGGTGGAAAAACATATATGGAAAACCACCCTCATTACACCCAAACGGAATTTGAACCCCAATCTCCCCATCATTTACATTCAGATAGTTAAAAATCCTAATCAAATGTATTCAGATGCAGAAAACATTTTCTATTTTATTTTACCGGAGCTGGAAAGCTATTATGCGAATTGAAGTGAGGCTGAACTAAACTTTGACCTTCAAAATTAAAATCAGTCACACCATCCGTTCACCCATCCAAGGTCAAACCTGGACGTTTACCACCCTGTGCAAATATTAACTAGACACCACTCTACCCCATCTTACACGTTATAATCCTCCCCCCACCCTACACTCACATTAAAAAATACTTACAACTTTTCTCAAATATTTGTTTATTCCAACAATCGCTGCCTACCATCTGGCATTGTGTACACTCATATTAAAAAAAAAGTAAAAAAAACCTAAGAGAACGTTGTATGCTGCACTGACTTGCGTAATACGACGAGGATTCATTGGAATGAAAGACAACAGGAATGGCCGGGGAAAGCGTTGGCGAATAAAAATGAAGAGACAAATAATTTGAATAGTCCGATTGGCCATTTTACATTAAAACTGAGATTTTTTTTAGCACTGCGTCTTACTTGTACGCACATGTACTAATTACGCTAATGAGTTATGGATGAGGAAGGTTGAATTTAAAGGAAATGTGCCTGCAATTGTGTGTAGGGAGAGAGAGTGGAAATAAACTTAGTAAAAACCACCCTCATGACACCCGACCGGGATTAGAACCCCAATATCACCGTCATCGGCAGTCTAGTCTATTGCTTGAGTGACTACTTAGACCATCTGGACACCGAAGCGGGCAACTGCAATATTCTCTAGTGGTTACTTAAGTATGTAAATTTTGGTTAATTTGAACTCAACGTTTAACTGGTAGCCATATCACATATTGGACGAAACAAAACACACGCCTCAGAATCTACCATCCCCGTGCAAATGCACGTGTTACACCCTGGTTGCAACATCCCTCCACTCAGACCAGCAGATGCTAAAATTAGCCCAATTACGTTTGAAGAAGTTGAAATATTCAACTGAAATCTAACTAAAGGTATCCGATATTTAGCCCCCTCACTCTTTTTAAAAATTAAAATTGTAATAATACATGTGTTCATGCTCATGGTACATGTGTAGACGTTTCGACCAGACTCAGAGGCGATTAACACATTAAATTATTTAGCTTAGAGAAAACTGGATTTGAAGACTGAATAAAAATAAACTGTACTAGCGGACCCGACAGACGTTGTCCTGCCCGAACATTGGCTTTTAGTTTGGTTGGCATAATTGATTTCGATAATAAAACAAATACTATGTGATCACAATTACAAATTCATAATGAACTCCAATTAGTGAGTAACACAAATATTACAAATTCAGTGTTTGTCAAGACAACATACAAAATAAAACATCTTTTCATTTTTGGCATTTCGCCCACAACTCTACAAATATCAGCTGTATCGAAAAACAAACATAACTATGAATTATTCTCAGAGTTCAATTATTCATGAACTTTTCAGAAGGTTTTAACGGTCAATTATTAATGAACATTAATTTTTTTAATGGTCAATTATTAATATTATATTCATTATTATAAATATTGGGGTGTGGTGGTGGTGGGGTGAAATTTTGAAGTTACATGTTCTGATATGCAAAAAATCTAAAAAAAAAAAAACCCCAAAAAATTCCTAGAACCCGATTGCAG
>CABFWB010001424.1:110704-130583 GCA_902151455.1 Timema bartmani
TCCCTAAAAAATAAATCCTAGAACCCGATTGCAGCGTCACCTACCAGGTCCAATTGTGAATCTAAACCATCCACGGACCCACTCAAACACACACAAAAAATTTCATCAAAATTGGTCCAGCCGTTTAAGAGGAGTTCAGTGACATACACACGTACAGAAGAATTATATATATTAAGATATATATATATAAAGATAAGCACGCACCAAGCGGTACTAGAAGATTCCAGTTTAGAAGAAGAAAAAAATCCCAATGTGTGTTTAGTCGGAATTGAACCCTACCCAGAGAAAAGTGTGCTAACCATTCTCACCTATCCTTACTTAAGACCAGGACCCGGACTTTTATGACACACAAATGATCAAAAAATGACCTGACGGTTTAAACAAAAACTCGTAATGAATACACAGGACTAAATTGAACATGCACTTTACCAATGGAAACTAAAGTAAATGGTACGGTGCACCACACAGACTTTCTCCCGCTTTTATTTTTAAATAGACATTACTAAAAATTCTTAATATTTGTGAAACGAAATAATAGCTCTATACATTGTTGTAGAAGCATTGCACCAAAGATCATAATTGAAATAATGTACACTGTTACTTACTCTATGGAATTAAAAACTTGGAACAGTGTTACAGAAAAATTGAGAAAAGAGAAATATATCCGTCCACCAAAGATCATAAGAATCAAATTCATTTTCAAAGACCTAAATTAAAAAGTATATTATATATTTGCTTACAGCTGAGAAACTATTAGTTTTATAAAAACATATTTCAAATAAAAGATTTGTATCTTTAATAGTATTACAACTTTATAATAATAAGTTATTTCTTATTTCAAATAGTTGCTAAGAAATGATGAAAATTGGAAAATTTATCTTATGTAAAGTACCCTCAAAGTAATTTTTATGAGAAAATGAAAGTTTCCATCTTGTTTGTAATGATAAACATTGTCTAGATATAAAATTTAATCAAAATCGTTAGAGTAGATTTTGAAAAATTAGATTTTTTTTATTTTTTTTTGCTATTCACTAAACTAACCTACACTTAATTTTAAGGTTAGATGTCTAATTTAAAAAAAAAACTTGGAGGGGGGGGGGACTTTATGATAGCCCCAGATAGCAAGCTTTACCCCAATCGGAAGAATAGTTTCAGCTCAAGTCTGAGGTACAGACAGATATACAGCATTGCGAAAACAACTTTTTTTGTTTCAGGGGGTCATGAAACGTCAATGTTTATCAAAATCTCGAGTTCAATTTTTTTTACGATCACAATACTCTCTCTCTCTCTCTCTCTCTGAGGTGTCGAGAGACACAAAACTTTCCAGCCTAGTTGCAGTATCTCACCAGGAATGTGTATTTTCTAAGCATGCAGGCAGAGAGGTTACAAAGGTAATTCGCTACATTATCGTCTCATTCCGGCAACTGTGTAGTTAAAAAGATTATGTTTTAATATTTATTCATTTTTAAAATACCGGTAATACTCAACTCAACTCAACATAAATCCCCAAGAATTATTCATAAATATTTAAAAATTACCCAAAATGGATGCAAACCAAGAAAATATGATCAAAAAATCCAAAATGATAAGCAATTACCAAGAAATCACCTATAAAAATGTTTCCATAGCCAGGGAATCATGAACAGAATGTGTGTATCCATGAGCATCGTATGTGATGTACAAAAAAAATTATGACATGTCAAAATCCAGGGCCTGCTGATGACTTTATTTTAATAGTTTGCATAATGATGACTTGGTGATGATTACAGGGCATGTAATCATCACCAAACATTGTTAGGGTAATGAAATCTAGGGAGTTACGGTGAGCGGGACATGCAGTGCAAACGGAAGAAACTAGAACAGTGTTAAAGATCTATACTGGAAAACCTAATGAGAAGATATAGACGCAGATGAAAGGATGGCATTAGAATGGACCTGAAATAGATAGGGTGTAATGAGGTGGCATGGATAGAACTAGCTACAGATAAGGATAGGATTTAATGAGGTGGACTGGATAGAACTAGCTAAAGATAGGGATAGGGTTTAATGAGGTAGACTGGATAGAGCTAGCTCAAGATAGAGATAGGGTGTAATGAAGTGGACTTGATAGAACTAGCTCAGAATAGGGATAGCGTGTGATGAGGTGGCCTGAATATAACTAGCTCAAGATAGGGATAGGGTGTAATGAGGTGGACTGGATAGAACTAGCTAAAGATAGGGATAGGGTGTAATGAGGTGGACTGGATAGAACTAGCTAAAGATAGGGATAGGGTTTAATGAGGTAGACTGGATAGAGCTAGTTCAAGATAGGGATTGGTGGCGTACTTTTGGGAGTGAGGCAATTACCTTTAGAGCTCCTGATTCCATAGAGTAAGTAAATAAGTAAGGAAGCATTTTTATAATTATTAATTGGGACGATTATCGTGAACTATTTAAACACACAGAGGGCACACGACTTACATATTAACTTAACCTAAGCCAGTACACCTAATACTCAGTATTAACCCGTAGATACTTACTAATTAGATAGCAGGATAACTTCTTAAATATAAATAGAAAATAGCTTTGTCGGCACTGCTCTGAATAAAATCAGAATCCTCTAGACTTATAGCCAACCACTCTAAATTGTGGTGAAAAGTGTTGTTGAGTTTGAAGAACTTCATTAGTTGAACTGTAAAAACTTGCTCTTAGATGAAGAGTGGCCTTCCCTCTCCTTTCACGACAACAAACTTAATAAAATAAATTTTCTTATACTTATTTTTATTTTCATTCGTTTTTAATTAGATTGTAAGAGCTACAATTTCTGACATTAACGAATTGTTAATGAACTTTTTAAACTTTGAATGAATATTTTGACAAGAACTTTTATTAAAATATACAAATGTCAAAACTAAACGAAACAAAAAGGAAAAATAAAGTCGCATTTTTTAAGTATAACGTATTCATTACGTACTAAACACGTTTAAAATGATTATTGTCGTGAGTAGAAGCTGCAGTAATGACTTAAACTCAAAAGATCAAACCGCACTAGTAAACGCTATGAAGAGGGAAGGACCATAAAACAAGCAGTTTTCTTAACCGCACCGTTAGGTACGTACGGGGTATGTATGTCAAGTTAATTTACTACGATCTGCAGGTGCCAGGGAGGTTGGGGTTGTAATCCTAGACAGGTGTACTAAGAATAGTTTTTCCTTAATGTTTTCCCCCGCAAATGATGGTAAATATCCTTTAAATTATATCTTATTTATTCATACAACATTACCGTAATTAATATATAATGCATGCATAGGACATATAAGCTGAACATGTAGTAAGACGCAGTGATAGTATATATATACGCGTAGACCCCGAACGGATAGTGAAAGAATGGGTGATTTTTACCGTCTCTCGACACCTCGGATAATGATAAATGTCGATGTTTCATGACTCCCTGAATCCATAAAAGTGGTTTTCGCAATGCCGTGTCTGTCTGTACCTCGGGCTAGAGCCGAAACTATTTTACCGATTAGGCTAAAACTTGGTACAGTATATAGTGTTTTCATAAGGTCTACCCGAGGAGTTTTTAGAATTATATATCCAAACCTAAATTTAAGGATAGTTTACTGAAAGGCAAAAATTGAAAAAAAAAATTTTTTTTCTAGAAATTCTCTCTAACGATTTTAACTAAATTCTAAATCTAGACATTGTTTAATACTATAAGCAAGATTGAAACTCTCATTTTCTCATGAAAATTACTTTCAGTAAATTTTCCCAATTTTGATAATTTCTCCGCAACTATCTATAATATAAAATAACTTATTATTGTAGAGTTGTAGTACTATTAAAGATATTAATCTTTTATTTGAAATATGTTTTGTAAAAATCAATAGTTTCTAAGCTATAAGTCAATGTATATTTTTTTATTCGTCTTAGAAAATAAATTTGGTTCTTTTGCTCTTTTGTGAACAAAGATGTTTCTCTATTCTCAATTTTTCTTTGACAGTGTTTCTAGTTCCAAATACCATAAGGTAGGTAAGTAACAGTGTATACTATTTCACTTATGATCTTTGGTGTAGTGTTTCTACAACAATGTATAGATCTATTATTTCGTTTCACAAATCGAGGGAAATGTCTAATTTAAGATAAAAGCGGGAGAAATGATGTTTGGTGCACCGTACCTTTTTTTTACGTTTGCGAACTAAAATAAGTTAAACTAAAAAAAAAGAAGATATATGTAAATATAAACATTACAATTTAAAAAATTTATATACGTTTTAACAAAAGCGTTAATTAACTACTTACAATGAGGGGTAACGCTGAGAAAGGTAATTAGTGCAAATACACCCGCATTTGCATGGAGGTAGGGATAGGGAACCCACAGTGGTAGCCCACATGTGGTAATCCCCCCTTCAGTGCATCCAGCCGAGATTTGAACCTCGAACCCCATTCAGTCTATTAGATCGTATAACTACCGATGCTGGTGGATAACACAAATATATAAATTGGTTACCACGAAGAAATAAGATCATCACTCAAAGAATTGAAATAAAATGAAGTTGTTTTCAATAACTCAAGATAATTTGTGGTTTCATTACACATTTTCTTTTCTAATTTGAAATTTAAATGACATTGTAACGTAGAGCTACGTAATACCACTAATAACAATAAAGAAAGTGTATAGTCTGAACGGGTAGTAGGACGCGGTGCTTGGAAAAAAAAAAATCACGAATACAATCCGCTCAAAGTATGAAAGCCAAGACTCAAATCCTTTCCAACTTAGCATCAAATTAGTTTAGAACGATAATATTTTTTCCCCCAGTTTTCTAAATGTACTTTAATCAGCAGTTTGTATCTGAGCAATGTTTTGTCTTTAACGGTGGCCATGTTTTTTTATACAGGGGAAGAGGGTAAGAGGGTATAAAAATCAAGCAGTAGAGTCACGTTGGAATTGAGGAAAATTCTGTTTTCTCTGCCAGCTAATTGGCGATCGTGTCTTTTTGTTTCCGGTTAATTAAGTTAGGGGTCCGCTAGTGTGTAGTGCAGTGTCCCAGGAGAAGTGATAGTCCACTTGGGTAGTAATAGCGCTAGAGTAGCTTTTACAAGGCCACAGGAGTGTCTGACCGCCTCAGCTTCTAGACAGCCGCTACAGAGTACAAACAACCCCCTGTAAAAGAGGACAAACAACCCCTTGTGGACTATGGGGGAGGATTCAATATAAGCGTCTAAAAAAAAAAAAAAAAAAAAAAAAAAAGTCGTGCACTGCGTCTTATTACCCGACTGAACTATCCTCAAATATACACTAATGGGATAGGGATGACTTTTGCTTCCAACCGAGACAAAGACTCGCAATACAAGGGTATCATGTTCGTAAATTTTGAAAAACGACACCCGGACACGGGAATCGAACCCATCTCCATCGACTTAGCCCACCAACGCCTTACCACTGACCTATTTGGGATTCATCCCGTTCTCAAGGTCATTCTTCACTCATAGTTTAAGGCAGAGTCTGTGAAGGACGTGTGTATGTCATCGGTGCACCTATGTAGCTATAATTTATATCACAGCCAACGGCGACTCAAGAGCGGCTTTATGCTTCTATTTATACAAATAACATTGTACATTACTAGTATAAAACAGTATAAAGTCACTCTCGAGTCACTGATGGTTGTGGCATCAACGATAGCTCATAAAGTAGCCGATGCTTTCCACACGTCATCACAGATACTGCCTTAAACTATAAATGAAGAATGACCCTGAAAACAGGATGAATCCTGGATATTTCAGGGGAAGGGCATTGATGCCTTCAGCCAAGAGTCTCGGGTGCAATTCCTGTGTCCAGATGCAATTAAAAAAAAAGTGCTAATACGATATTTTATATAGCTGTATTCGTACTAAAGATCATTTCAATCTCCCAAGCTTCGTTTGTCATGTGCAATTTATTTATTTGTATTTATTTAGCACCGCGTCTTACTACCCGTTCGGGCTATACGCTTATGTACTAATTACATTAATGGGTTAGGAATTGGGAAGGTTTAATATAGAGGAAGTGAACCCGCATTTGCGTGGAGGGAGAGTGGAAAACCATTTAGGGAAAACTACCCCCAGATCACCCGACCGAGATTCGAACCTCGACCTCCCCGACCTCGGCAGCCGAACTCAACACGACTAGCGCGTTAGCTAACTACGCCACCGAGGCGGGTGTCATGTGCAATTAATTGTACAAACGTATTCTTTCTCCAAGGGTGTAATGTCTGTTTTATAGTCCTGTTTAATATACCAATATATTCTAAAAGAGCTTGTTTTCAAGGTATTTTTTAAGATATTAATAACTATTTTTTTAGTGAAAGCTGATGAAAACTGAGACAGACTTGGTACAGTTTTGAGGTACTTTCTGAAAGAAAGTGTGCTGGGCTGGATACCAATTGAATGATCCTTTCCAGAGGACCACGGGGTTGATAGGGATCCCCCTCACCTCCACGCCCCAAGACTAAAGTGGTGAAGGATACCACAATTTAAGTATCTAAGAGTGTATAGTTGCGAGAGACCTCCACCTGTAAAAGTGAGTTTAGCTTTACTATCATAATAATATAAGGTGGAAAGTGGTTTATTAGATAACTATAAATAAAATAATGAGATATTTATTTAGTATAGTAACACACCGGTAGTATACATAATTACCTGGTGCCCGAAAATAATAAAAAATATTCTAACGACGACACAGAAACACCGACAACGCTTAAGTTCGTGTATTATGCCGAATGGGTCAAAGACATACAAACTAGTGGTGTCACATTATTTTTCACCCTCACATAGCTATGCCTACTCAATTATCTGAACCGACTGATTATATCAACACAATAACTTACTATCGAACTTAAAACCAGAACAGACACAACATCTAGCGCCCAGCTATTTATTCATCACTATAAAAGGGAACCCCACATTTCACCAATGATAATTTTTTTTACCGGACTTGGAATCGAACACGGGAACCTTATCTCGGTAGGCAGACATATTACAAACAGAACTAGGATGCTAGACCACCCTCTTGTAAATTTAACCTTCCTCATCCATAATAGGCTTACATTGTCGTAATGCATATGGGTATAACTCTAACGGGTAATAAGACGTGATGCATAAATAAATGGTAGGACACAATCGCACAATCTTTCTCATATGGTGTACTATAGTTAGAAAAAATAAATTAATAAAAAGTTTTCATTAAACCCTTAAGTAAGTTTTCCTCATAAAAACAAACACATCATCTTGTTAATAACAATGCACACTCTTTATATATACATATTAAACTAAATTGTTCAAATATTTTTAACACATTTCAAACTTAAAAAAATAGGTTATTTGTAAACTACGCTAAATTTGTTTTTAATTTGTAAATATCGTATTCTTATTTGTCGTAAAAAACCATTATCTGATACCCATTTTGACCTCAACAGTCAAGGCCAATTTAGAAACATTTCAAACTTTTATAATTTGTTATGAGTAAACTACCATTATATTAATTTATTATTAGAAAAATAAACATCATTATTATTGATCATGCAAATAGTCCGGCGATACCAAATATGAACAAAATAGTTTGAGCTATTTAAAAAAACTCAAATTTTATAGTAAGTTATTAGTAAACAACTATAAAATGAATTATTTAAAATATTTAAAATTATATAATTATTTGCAAATTAAAAAACTAAACAGATACCCATTTTGAACCAAATCATTAGAGCAATTTTTTAAAATAAATAAATTAAAAAAATTCTTCAAGGGTTAGCCTTTAAACTAATTTTTACCCCAAAAACAAGAATGCAGTTTTATTTTTTATGTCAAGCACTTCACAGATATACATTTTAGACAAAATCGCTAGAATCATTTTCAAAATATTTAGTATTTTGGAAAATCACTTATCAGTAAACTACCCTTTAAAGAGGTTTTACCCTAAGACCAAGTATACAGTGTTATTTGCCAGGTAAAACACTCCCTAAATATCCATTTTAAACAAAAATTTTAGTCATTTTCAAAATATTTGAAATTAAAAAAAACACTCATTAGTAAACTACCCTTCATTTGAGGGTTATGGTCAAAATTAAAAGTCCCGAGGCATTGAGATATTAAGTTTGAACAAAATCCATAAAATCGTTTCAGAATTGTGTCCAGGGACTTTTGAGGGTCTATACAAACATAAAACGTAAAGCTTCATCATAATCTCGACGTAAACAGTTTTCACGGTTATAATATGAAAAAGTAAAAATAGTGTTTATGACGATAGTGACTGTTTCAATGCAAACAGAGTTTAATAAGAATAACAAACGGCCAGGATTCATGTAAAGGTCGTAAACCCATCATTACTCTAGGTACAAAAACACTATTTTGTGTTATTCGTATTTAAAAACAGTCACCACTCGAGTTTAAGGAACTTAACGAATCGTAAGGATGAAATAGTGTCAAAAACGACATAGGTGACTAGGGAAAAGCATTATCGTAAAGATTGCACTTAACTGTCTCGCTTTATACTTCTTCTAGAAAGAAACCTTAATCAAATTTTAATGGATTCATTTACCGCTGTGTTTTAACGTGTTTTTTTGTGTGGAGGGGGGAGATCCATGAGGGGTTTTGATGACGTGAGGATAGTGGTAGGGTGGATGTTAACCTTGCTCTGACAGTAAACTGGGTAAATGTGACTGCTGAGTGCACAAGGCCAGATACTTTTACAGGAGCCATTTCCTCTACCATTCGCAATGTTATATTGTTGTTGTTTTTTCAAGTCAACGTTTATTAAGCTTACACAAATGTTTTGTGAAAAGATGTTTTTTTTTAAATCCTCGGTTTATTTGTTATATTTATGAATGTTGTTGAAAACATTTTAATTGGCGTAATACTATACCAAACAGTAAAACAAACGTGCACACTTTTTGAACCAAATTAAAAGTTTTTTTCCACGTAAAACGTGATTATTATTTGTAGTAGTCGCAGTGGATGGTAAGTATTTTAAAATTGGTCGGCCTTGAGTATTTAATAACAATAGTACTCAGTGGCGTAGGCAATAATCTAAAATAGGTTTGGAGGGGCTTTGTTTGACAACTAAAAAATGTATTTTTTTAAAAATATTAACAAGCTATTTTGCCGTTTTTCTTACCAGTTTTTTACCCCCATTTTTTAAAAATCACTATGGAACTTTCACTCTACGCCCCCCTATTCGTTATCTTTACCAAGTTAAGCTTTTAGTAGATATTAAAATAGATTACAGTTCATGAAATGAGTAAGAGCTCATGCCATTTTTGCAAATTTCGTTAAATGGTCAAGAAAAGAGAACAGTTCATGGGATGGACAGAAATGTGCCCTATTCCCTATTCTCCCTCCTTCAACTACTCAGTAAGCCGCAAGCCGCCATTGCGGAAAAATACGATATTTATTGACAAGCAACTAGCCTAATATGACCGCCCTCCACAATAGAGAATGCTTATTTGAGAATTTTGTCCCCCTGATGTTTGTGGGGTGGATAGTAGGTGATGGTTTCCCACATGTGATTCACCTAGGGGTGGACTGGACCACCGGGATACCGAGAGATATCTCGGTGGGGTCGGTTTTATTTGGGATACCGTGAATACCTCAAACTAAAATAAAGCTATTCAATTATATATATCAGCCTTGAGTATTTAATAACAATAGTACTCAGTGGCGTAGGCAATAATCTAAAATAGGTTTGGAGGGGCTTTGTTTGACAACTAAAAAATGTATTTTTTTAAAAATATTAACAAGCTATTTTGCCGTTTTTCTTACCAGTTTTTTACCCCCATTTTTTAAAAATCACTATGGAACTTTCACTCTACGCCCCCCTATTCGTTATCTTTACCAAGTTAAGCTTTTAGTAGATATTAAAATAGATTACAGTTCATGAAATGAGTAAGAGCTCATGCCATTTTTGCAAATTTCGTTAAATGGTCAAGAAAAGAGAACAGTTCATGGGATGGACAGAAATGTGCCCTATTCCCTATTCTCCCTCCTTCAACTACTCAGTAAGCCGCAAGCCGCCATTGCGGAAAAATACGATATTTATTGACAAGCAACTAGCCTAATATGACCGCCCTCCACAATAGAGAATGCTTATTTGAGAATTTTGTCCCCCTGATGTTTGTGGGGTGGATAGTAGGTGATGGTTTCCCACATGTGATTCACCTAGGGGTGGACTGGACCACCGGGATACCGAGAGATATCTCGGTGGGGTCGGTTTTATTTGGGATACCGTGAATACCTCAAACTAAAATAAAGCTATTCAATTATATATATCATAGGAGTGGACTGGACCACCGGGATACCGAGAGACATCTCGGTGGGGTCGGTTTTATTTGGGCTACCGTGAATACCTCAAACTAAAATAAAGCTATTCAATTATATATATCTTTTTACATCCATTACTGTTTCCAACCTCTGGTCTGGGTCAATTTTTTTATTCAAGTCATGTATGTTCCACTAACGGCTGGCAAGGCCTGTCGTAGCTTCTATTATATATTACTATTTTTATTAAATTTTAATCAATAGTTCTAGTGAGTAAGCCTGAGGGTGCACAGAATACATCATTTTTGAAGATATGCGATGATATTAGAGGTAAAACCATCCCATTTGAGGTTTATTGGTGTTGTTGGTATTGGTTATAATCGATTATTTAGCTGAACTGGCCTCAAGATTAAATTTATCGATAGTACAAAATACTAAATATAAGTTTTAAAAATGGATGCAGCATTAACAGAAACATATATTTTTAAAAATTGGTACTAAAATTTTACCTTAAATTTTATATATAAAAATATCTTTTACAAACCAGTTGTTTAGCCACCACATCCTCTAGCTAAAGTGTGTATATATATATAAAATACATGGTAGAACTTTCACTTTTCTACCTCTATTAACTTCTGAGAAAGATGTACCTTTATTTTTAAAATAACTTAAATTTCGGGAAATTAGCCTAAAAGTTTTATTTGCATATATTTTAAGAAATTTTGTTTAGTTTTTGTTATTTTATTAATTTTTATTTAACTTCAGTGCTGTCCAGATCTATATAGGGGATCATCTTCATTATTTTCATCCTACATCTTTTTTGGTGGAGTTTGCTCTGTAGAATAATTTTTCATTGGTGAGTGAGCCGGCTCATTACCTACTACCAAACAAGCAAAGTTTTTCTTTATTTTTCCTAAATTAATTCTTTTAAAAAAAATATTTTTGTAGGTTTTCTAGGTATTTTAACTTTAAAACACTATAAAAATTAAATTTCAAGCTCTGAAATAATAATATATAGACTAAATCACTCAAAAATACTCTGCAAACAACAAAATACAGCCAAACAAATAACAACAGTAATTATTGCCAGGCATACAAACAACATGAAATACATTTATTGTGTAAAAAGTAAGAGACATAGAACTAAAGATAGAAAATTAGATAGATAAAAATTTAATTTGATTTGAATAGAAAAATATTGTATATATTGAAAACTAAAATAAAATAGTTCAAAAAACTATTTGCAAAAGTAGCAGCACCACAGAGCACAACAGTAGGGCCTATATTACATAGTATGTTCTAGGATTTTTTTGTAGGTCATGCAAATAGAAAACCATTAATTATTAGGTATGATTTTATTCAGGAAAGTATATACTTTAATTAAAAAATTAATAAAATATACCTTTCAATCTCCCCTTAAGATAGATTATAAGACATATAAAGCTACGACAGACCTAGCAAGCTGGTAGTGTAAAAATATGACTTGAATAAAAAAAATTATCCAGGACATAGTCTTGGAAATAATAATGGATATTATATATATATATATATATATATACACACACTTCAGCTTCAACATATACCCTGATCTTGGTTGGAAGAACAGTTTAGAAAATTCAAACATATTTCTTTGCGGTCAGAATTGATAACATTTTACTATATTATTATTGCCATATTATAGGTATTGTTAATATCCATCGAAATAGCTGAACGGTTTGGTTAGTTAGGCTTAAGTCAGGCTTAAGAAGTTTATACTGGTTTCACACCCTCATATTCACTATCACAATCATCTCATTTCAGCGGGGCATGGAATAAGCCTCCACGGAAAGGTTGCACCATTAGTATATTCGGACGTCTCATGAGCAATTGTACATGAGTACTGGCTAATCTTACCACAAACTAGACCACGAATGATTTAGCATAGACGCGCAATATTATTATTATTATTATTATTACTATTATTACTATTATTCCTTGGTTGGTAGCCATAGGGATAAACGTACTGGTCAAATACCTTAACTCAGTCAGTAACGTGTCTGTATACTGCGTTAAAAGTCATGAGTTTGATTCCTGGCATGGTCGAAAAATTCATCAATGGGGAAGTGTGGGTTTCCCCATTCACAGTAATGAATTAACAACTAAGGGCTGAATATCATGTACGTTCTAGATTTAAGTTAGTTTATAAGTCGTGTGCTGATATAATCAGTCGGTTCAGAAAGTGCACGTTAAATACCTCAATAAACGAAAAAAAATCTAACGTACCGATTCTAAAATGTATTAAAATGTTAATTATTTTAAACTTTCTTTTTTAAGTGCCATCTGAATTATTCTTTCAATGGCCAGCAACCTGTTATTACGGTCTTTGTTTGTTGAGCTTATGTCAACATCAACCCCTTCAGAACTGGTCAGTCACCTCTAAAGTCGATGATAGTTCAGTAGTGTCATTAGAAAATATGAATAGATTAAATTATAACAACACTGTCCCTTGTTATCTTATTCGTGCCATAAAATTGTAGTTGTCGAATAACTTTTAGGAAGCAATGTCTATTGTTCATTCACTAGGGCATTTTCTTACAGTTAAAAAAATAAACAATATTACATAATTTTTCATGTAGTTTATTATAGTTTAATATAAATGTTCAAAAATGAGTTATAAATAAGGTAATAAGTAAGTTTTTCTCGGAAAAAACAAAAATTTTTGAAAACAAATTGAACACTCTTCAAACATAAATTCTGAGCAAAAATTGTTAAAGCCATTTATTTTAAATTACAAATTTAAAAAATCTCTATCAGTAAGAAAACTACCCTTAAATGATTATTTTAGAATTTTTTCTCATGTAAAGCATCACAAATATACTAATTTTAACATAAACGTTATAGCCATGGTAAAAAAACTAAATAAAAATTGGTCACTAGTAAACTTTCACTAGACGAATTTTCTACCAAAAATAAATATATTGTGCTATCTGTCATAAAAACACTCCCAAGATACCTTTTTTTTTTTTAAAGCGTTAGAGCCATTTTCGAAATTAAAAAAAAAATCAGTCATCAGTAAGCTGCCCTTATTTTGAAGTTTAGAATAATTTAAAAAAACCTTAGGTATGACCAATGATCGTATAACACTTAAATATCAAATTTGAACAAAAGCCATCAAGCTGTTTTGGGCATAGCTCTAGGACTTAGGTACAACCAGACAGACATAGAGACAGACAGACATGGAGACAGACAGAAATACATAAAGTAGGATGCATATACATATATATGGGGACAGTAGAAATGTTAAGATCCACTTTATTGGGTTCGGAAGCACATAAAACGTCAAGAGACATGATGATCTCGAAGTAAAAAAAAGTATTACGATTGCAATACATTCTCTAAATGAGAAGGTAAACAAGAGTCCAGGCGCAGATTTGGAGAGGGGGGGTCAAAAGGTCAGTTGATCCCCCTGTGAAAGTTAGAAAATTAATACAAAAAACAAAATGAAAGCTCAAATTTTAGAAATAAAATACAACACAGATAAATTATACAATTTTTTTATCTTTTTACACACAGACACCTCTTAATCCGGGTTCACACGTGCGTTATTCATCCACGTTTAATCACTGTTCGATATGGCTCACGCAAGTGTAGAAAAAATATTAGTTTTCATGTAGAAATATTTGTCGTGCATAGCGAGTAACGAACATT
The DNA here is from genome assembly GCA_902151455.1 of Timema bartmani. Classification (NCBI taxonomy): domain Eukaryota; kingdom Metazoa; phylum Arthropoda; class Insecta; order Phasmatodea; family Timematidae; genus Timema; species Timema bartmani. The sequence goes on from CABFWB010001424.1 coordinate 124,658, forward strand.
GTTCCTCATTGAGACGGTAGACTACCCAACATCAAAGAAGACTAATAATCACCTGAGAGCAGTTCATCCATGAATACCAAATATAGAGTATGTGTGGACAGCAGGAGCGGTGGAACTGTAGGGGAATTCTGCCTCCTGGAGATAATTTGCCCCTGCCTGGAATAAATCCCCCCTCCCCCATATATATTTCAAATCCCCTGATATTATCGAATAAGAAGATGAAAGATGGCCTTAAATCAAATTCCAAATGACTTCTAGACGCATCTTTTGTTAAAAATGTGGTGGAGAGGACCGCTTAAAATAACTAACTAATAGACTAGAGGCATCTAACCGGCAGAAAAAGTCAGGGGAGAAAAGCTCTAAATATATTCTAAAGCCTTCCAAATAGCTTCTAGATGCATGTCATTGTAAAGAATTTTCAGGTGAGGACCACTCCAAATAGCATAGTTTCTGAAATAATTCAACTTTAAAAATTTTGTTGGTGGAAGACCACTTCAAAGATTATCTTCTAGAGGTATCTAATCATTGTAAAATATTAAGGTGAGCATCACTAGAAATAGATTAGAGAGACATTCAAATTTCAAAAATTTCTTGGTAAAGAACACTTTAAGTGGCTTATAAAAGGATATAATTTAAAAAAATTAAGGCGAAGACTACTCATAGCTTCTATAGTGAACAATTTTTCAAAAAATTGTTGAAGGAGGGCCACTCCAAATAGTTTATAAAAACTATCCGATTTTAAAAATTGGAGAGGATGACCACGGTTTAAAACACACTTAAGATCGAATATGTATGAGCAAATATTAAATGGCTTTAAACAGAAATATAACATTGTAAAAAAACTATGTTATTTATAATTATGACCCCCGTATGAAGATTATCTGGGTCTACCTCTGCAGAGTTCCTATCAATTTATATCACAAATATATTTGATTTATTTTGGCTAGTGGGTTAAACTGACTCCTCTTGTCAAAGTGAAACACGGTTTAAAACACACTTAAGATCGAATATGTATGAGCAACTATTAAATGGCTTTAAACAGAAATATAACATTGTAAAAAAACTATGTTATTAATAATTATGACCCCCGTGTGAAGATTATCTGGATCTACCTCTGCAGAGTTCCTATTAATTTGTATCACAAATATATTTGATTTATTTTGGCTAGTGGGTTAAACTGACTCCTCTTGTCAAAGTGAACTAACTTATTTGCGTGGTAGATAGATACTTCTTTTAAAGTAACTTTACAACTGTTGGGGGGAAAAAAACCCAACGTTACCGTGAAACAACTATAACCTACCGCGGAGTTTGTTCACCTTAGAGATGGGCCGTGAGATTAGGACGCACAATGGATCTTGTGAACATTTTTCGCATCCAAGCACGTCGGATTTATTGTCACAAACACGACTGTGAAGGATATTTATATTCGGGTTAGGTTTATTGTTATTTTAAGTGAAGTGTAGTATACAATGCATTCACACTTTATCATCCGGGAAAGAAACTTTCTAAAGAAACTGCAATCACTTTAATGTTCTTGTTTCTGTTCGTTTTTAATAGTGATTCGTCACGCTTACGCAGTGACCATAGCGTTATTGGTCGGAACCACATTGCAAACTATATTAATAAAAATAGCATGGAGCAATGTTGTGAATGAATCACTATGAATCCTTTTTACATTTGTACATTTTTCACCATGGTGTATAAGCACAGCATCTTACTACCCAACCGGACAACACTATTGGAAGAAGGTTATGAATAACACACTATTATTTCTCTTTTTATCATACAGCCATTGTAGAACAATGTTGTAAATAACATATTCTTATTTCCCTTTTAATCATACAGCCATTGTAGAACAATGCTGTAAATAACATACTCTTATTTCCCTTGTCATCATACAGCCATTGTGGGACAATGCTGTAAATAACATATTCTTATTTCCCTTTTAACCATACAGCCATTGTAGAACAATGTTGTAAATACCACACTCTTACTGCCCTATTCAACATACTATTAGTGTGTAAGACATGTAAATAAAACCAACTTAATGTCCTCATAATCACATAATGGGAAATGTTGTGAGCAACACATTCTTATTGCCCTCATCCTTCAGTCAACCCGTGAAACTTTATTTACTGTTTGCTTTTAACTAAAAATCTTATGGGATACTAAAAACAATCAATACAATATCTTGCCTTTTCAAGAAATTTCACGTATAATTAGAGCCTCAGAATCGCTTTGTATGAATTTGAGAAGAGTTACCTATTTTTATATTTAGTTTAAAACAAAATTATACGTCTTAAGGTGCGTTGACAAAGCTATGACAGTTACCTGCGACTGCGGATTGAGGCACGCGGCTACGGCCGCAACAGACCGTGGGACCGCATGCGACAGTCGTATGGGGTGTTTTCCAAGACGTGACTCCAGCCACATGCGTCAATCGATTTCGGTCCGAGTATCAGAACCTTTTTGGGTATTTTGAGGGAGGGAGAAGATGACAACATAATTTTAATGTGGGGGGTACAGCGGAAGGAAAACACAAAAGGTAAATATTATATGCAGTACGAGTAGGTATGCTTGTTCTTGTACTTCATATGTTTTAAATCGTATGCGCATGGGTATTGTGATTCTAGCTCATACAGCACCACATCCTCAAAGTGGGTCATTAGCACCTCCAGTTTCCGTTGTTTAAACAGTTTTTAAATAAGAAACAAATAGCCGAAGCTGTTATTTATGCTTTTAGTGAGAAATTCTCCATCTATATATCATATTCTGAATATTGAAAGTTGAAACCTGGACACGGGAATCGAACCCGGAACCTTTGACTTAGTACGCCAATGCTCTAACCACTGAGCTATCCAGGAATCATCCCGTGCCCAGGGTCATTCTTCACTCATAATTTTAAGGCAGAGTCTATGATGAACGTGCGGAAATCGTCGGCTACAAATAAATAGATTAACACACAAAATTCGATAACAAATACGAAATGTAACTACATGGTCGCTGCGGCTCTAGCCGCAAGCATTGCTCACTCAATGATTGCTGAGACACAAGCCGCGCGCGATCACCTCGTGCTACAAACCAAACTCAAATTGCTCATGCGCGAAGACTGCAACTCCAGCCGCAGCCGCAGTCGCAGGTAAATGTCACCGCTTGGACAACACACCTTTGGATTAGATTAAACAGAAATGGTTTTATTAAATTAACCGTGAGGGACGGAGATATTTTATTAGCTTTTCTCATTATTGCTTTTAAAATTCATGTAGGCAAAATTATTATTCGTATCTGCTTTGAAGATGATTTTGACGTGAGATTTACATAAATAATTCATTTTTGAGACAGGTTTTAGAATCATATTTCAAAACTATTAATGGTACATAAATGTGAGACTTTAAGTTGGTTAAGAATTTCCTTTAAAATCAAGAGAAAGGGATCATTCTATCCGTCAGTTAACATTATCATGGGTAAAGTAGAGAGATGGTTACAAATCAATAATTATGAAGGTGGGTTGGGAGGGGACGTCAAGAGAGGCTGGCAGTAGGGGCTGAGTGGGGCGCTTTTTGGGAGCGAGCCAATAAAATAAGGAAATGTCTGGAGTTCAGTATGAGCTGCACGCCCGACCGCGACGATCCTGAGGGATTCCGCCACCGTTTGTCATTGAATTCCCGTCCGGTCATATATGACAACCCAGCGGCCCAAGATAGGACAGGACTCCTAGAGCATGCTAAGTGTGCACAGGATCTGTCATTCATGGCGGGAATATTCAGCTCCGGGACCACTTGGGACCCTAGCTATTGTTGTTATTATTATTATTATTATTATTATTATTACTACTATTTCTATTTGGGCTTGAAGAAGAAGCAACACAAAAATGACCACCCTCATCATATAAACCAAAACAAAAAACTTATGATAGAAAGGAAATCTGGGAAAGCGAAAACATTTGAAATGGCATGGCTGAGTGAGTTTGTGTGAGGAACAATAAGTGAACAATAAAATGGAGAGTAAACCGATAAGAGATGAAAGCCGAGAAGCCCCTCAAGCTTAATCTTTTTTTTAGCACCTCGTCATACTACCCATTCGGTCTGTATGCCAAGCTTAATTTAACCTATTTTTTGTCGTGATCTTTAAATGGTGGTACACTTACGCCCTCCTTTCACTGACAAGGTGATACACTTGTCACGCAGGAGGAGGAGGGGGTTGAAACTTAAGGTGGAATGTTAGGAAACACTAGTTAAAGGGCAGTAGTTTGTCAGTTTTTATAGCAATTTTTTTTTCCCCAAATAAATAAAATATCTTTTCAGTATAAATAATAGAGTTTAATTTTCTTCACGTGGTGCTATCAACAATTCTTGAATATATGTCAAGGTTGTCGTGAAATTTAATGACAACTTTTTATTTTAATTTAAAAATTTTCTCATCAAATACTGCTGTGCCCATGATAAATATTCAAGAACTGTTGGGATAACTATGTGTCATAAATTAAACTCTACGTTTCTACTAGAGAGATATTTTATTTATTTTGGCGAAAAAGATGGTTTGCAATGAAAACTGACAAAACACTGACCTTAGCTCACGTCCCCTTCCACCGAGTTTGGGGACTCAAGTAAAGGTTCTATATGTTCCTGTGGCTGAGTTTCTTAAGGTGTTTGAAAATTAGAACGAGAGTCGAAGACCAGTCCAGTGCTAGTGATAGTTTACAAGCTGTCATTCTCCCTAAGTTATTTCCATCTTCTCTCCACGTTAATGAAAGCGCAGTTTCTCTTAAGTTATCCTTCCTATTACTACCACTTGGATTAATCAATACGTTGTTGAACTCACTGGTCTTGGGGTACAGTTCAAGCCTCAAGACACGATGTTCTGGGTTCAAACCCAGCCGTGGTCAATTGATTTATTTTAAACGATAAAAATCCGTCAAACAACTTCCTTCGGAGGAAAAATAAGCCGTCGGTCCCGTGTCGATTGTAGCGTGTACAGGATATCTGGAAATTATGTGAAAATACCTTTCCCGGTAAAATTATTAGACCCTTTAGCTCTCGCTCATAGAAATTCTCGTGTGCTGACATCTATAAAATCATTCGGTTCAGAAAGTGTCCGTTAAATAACTTACATTAATAAAAAAAAAACTGTTTGTTGATAGCTATTGTGTTGAGTGTATCCCAACTTGCACAGGTGGACCACGAAACATGGTTAGGCGTATTAAGGAAATAAAACAAAAGTTTTCCACACTGCCTTTATGCAAATGCCGATCCATTAATTCCTCTAATAGTTTTTCAAACAGGTGAAATAAGTGTTGATATGAATATATCCTTGAGTAGGTGGCAGTATTTCAATTAAAATAGTGCACTACTACTTCTTCGTCTCCACCCCATTTGTGTAATTAGATTGGTTTAGTCCGGACGCGTGCGTGATAAGACGTCAAGTAAAAAAAAGTAGCCCTAAAGAAGTATTTGTTAATAGAAAAGTTCCCACAAATATATTTTCCAAAATCAACATATCCAAAAAACAAAACCCTACTTCTTAATATGAATTTGTTGTAAAAGTAATTAAACCAACTTAGCGCATTCCGGTGTTAGGAATGGCTCTAACTCCCCCCCACCCCTCCCGCCTTTACCCTACTCTCCACCCTGCCTACATCAATCACACGGCTCGCCAACACTTTTGGTCATTTATAACTGGAGGTCCCAAAAGTCAGCAGCTTTAGCCCTCGAACAAGCAACCGCCTGCAGCGTCGCCTGCGAACTTCCTAAATCATGACCACCATCACGCGCTTCTCTGCCGTCGGTTGGAACTAAACCCGAATATGATGATCAACTGCTGAGCCATAAATCCGTCCGACCCTATGACATTATTGTTATAGTATCTCGTCAAGAGAAAAGCTGTAACATTTCAAAGCGCAATATGGAAGAGACAACCGTCCATAAAT
>CABFWB010001424.1:136965-161378 GCA_902151455.1 Timema bartmani
GGGGTGAATAACGGTAAATCAACCGGATGTGAAAAGTAGGTCAAAATTTACATCACAACATCTCCGGGGGTGTGAAGAGGTCCCAGCCATACTACTCACAATATAAATGTTTGTATAAATTTATATGTATATATATATTTACTGCAGATTTTTTTTCATAATTGCATCCAGTATAGCACAAATGTAATACGCATACACTTTATTTATTTTTTAATAATAAAATGAATAAGGTTACTTTTTCTTGGTGGAAAATAAATTATTTTAAGCGAAAATCCCTACAGTCAGTTTAGTAACAGTTTGTAGCAAAAACGCTTCAGTGGATATTCTTTCATAAAAAATAAAGGTTTTTAAGGATAATATTTGGTATTTAACAATCACAATTTGAAATAACGTATTTACACACAGGATAAATGAATTAGATTTTTTTAATGATATTTTATTGCCACTAGTGATAAGTAATCGCGTTGAAAGTTCATTTTCCCCTTCACAAATATATATTAGTTTTCATTTTTCAATTTCTCTTTTCATAGGAATTCCAGTGAAAATCATAACTAAGCATCACATGAGTTTGTAGGGCCTACTGCTTTGACAACAAATGAAATGAATTAAAACAAAAGTTTGTATTAAAGTTAAAGCTTGTTGCATTTCAAAAGATAAATTTGGTCCGCATCAATAGACCAATGTAGAATAGTTAAGAGCTTGAAGCGGATAAAAGTTATATTTTCATATCCTTTAACTTTAATGCAAACTTTACTGTTTCATTTTTACTTTCTCGCTATCTTACAAGTAGAAAAATTATTGTGATCGTCAAAAAAATCGAACTCAAGAATTTTAAGAATGTTGACTAAAATTAGGCGTAATTTACTGAAGGGTAAAAAGAGAAAAAAAAAATATTATTTACTCAAAATCGGCTCTTAGGATTTTGATCAAATTTCATTTATGAACATCTATAAATATTCCAAACAAAATGGCTATGCTCAATATTTCGGCAAAATGACTTTAAGGGTTCCGGTCTGATGCGTATATTATTATTTATCATATCTCCGTAACTCTTTGAGATATGAAATTACTTATCGTTGCAAAATGTAGGTCTATTTATAATACAAATCTTTTATTTGAAACATATTTTTATAAAACCAATAACTTTCAAGCTATATGCAATTATATATATATATATAAACTTTTCAAACACTAAAGGTAAAGTATTGTGACCATAAAAAAATTTAACCCGAAATGTTGATGGATATTGACGTCTCATTACCCCCCGAACCCTAAAAAGGGGTTTTTGCGACGCCGTCTGTCTGTGTGTCTGTTTAACTCTAAAATTAAGAGTAGATTAATAAAAAGCGGAAAGGGAAAAAAATATTTTTTTCAAAATCGGCTCTAACGATTTTGATTAAAATTCGTTCTAGGCGTTGATTAATATTATAAATAAAATGTTTATTTCAATTTTTCTATGAAAATGAATTTTAGGGTACTTTACAGAAGCAGAACTTTCCGTAACTCCGCACAACTATTTGAGATGCTAAATAACTTATTATTTCAAAATTGTAGTACTATTAAAAATAAAATACTTTTATTTGAACTATATTTTTATAAAACCAACAGTTTCTGAGATATTGACAAATATATTAATGCAATTTTGTGAGCTTTAGTTGTAAAGGGATACTACTTAAGTTTTAACGAAATAATTCTGTATTGCCATAGAGTAATTAAATATAAGTAAGTTTAACAAAAAGTTTGTTATTTTTCCTTTAACCTATTAGGAGAAATTTTTGTACAACAATGATCTATCTCCTTCATTTTAGATTCAATAGTCAATATTTAAATTTTTTACTAGTCAAAATTTATAAATGAGGAATTGAATAGTAATGCGATGACCTAAAGATGTGATACACCTAAAAAAATATTACAATTTTAACAGGAAGTCAAAATTTTAATACGAATTGTTGCCCCTTGGGGATCTAAAATCGATCATTTTTATTGGTACAAACATACAAATGAGGCCATTCTTTAAAAATAAAATTATGAAATTTAAAACTGGGACTTAAAAAAGTTTTACGTAAGTTTAGTTCAATTTATGCTTGGGTTTGTTAGTGTATATTATTTCGTTTCACATATATTACGAATTTTGAGTAAATATCTCCATTTTCAAATACTAGAGCGAGAACGTCCGTGCGGACCATTTATTTTATTTCTCACGACCCCTCAGGTAGAGAAAGTGTTGTAATCGTCATAAAATTGATCTCGGGGTTTTGCTGAATGTCGACGTTTCACTACCCCATGAGCCCGAAAAAGTGTTTTTTGTATTGCCATCAGCCTATTACTGGAACTAGAGCCGAAATATTTCACCGAACCGGATAAAACTTGGTATCTAGTGTTTTCATAAGGTTCTCCAAAGCGATTTTTGGAATGAATTTTCTATTTAACCCTGAAATAAAGGGCAGTTTACTAAAGAGAAAAAAAAGCGATTTGCTCAAAATGGGCTCTAGGCACATTTCATTTTCCCATGAGGATAACTTTGAGGGTACTTTACATTAGAAGAAATTTCCAGATTTAATCAAATCTCTGCAACTCTCAGAGATCCGATATATCTTATCATTGAAAAGTTTTAAGGTTATTAAACATAAACAACTTTTATTTTGAATAATAAAATCAATATTTTCCGAGTTATACGCAAGTAAATAGTTCTCCAATATCCCTCCATGCAAATTCGGGTAGCTTACTCTAAATTTAATCTTCCCAATCCCTAACGCATCGATGTAATTAGTATATATACTAATATGTGGTAGGATTCGGTACTAAAACAAATCTATTTTTCCTCTAATTGAATTTAGGCATCTTCCTAATCGATTTCTACCCCTTGGATTAAGTTGTTAGTATCCTCTTTGTTTAAAGTACTAATTAAAAAAACAACAAGGGTTTAGAAAGAGGATATTGAAATTAAAGTAAATGTTTTATTATTCTCCTGTAGAGCATTTGGAGAACAGAAATAATAAAAATTAATTAATATCTTATACCTGCGCTGAGGGCCGGCCATGTGGTCTAACTGTTGAGGTCACCACGTGAAGAAAATTAAACGCTTTGTTTCTATTGAAGAATTATATGATTTATTTTGGCCTGAAAAATGTTTTGATATAAAAACTGCAAAAATACTTCCTTTAGCTCACGTTTCCTGCACTCCCATAGTAATGAATTATTTTTTAAAATTTGATTTTGTTCAAAAATGACTTTAACAATTTTGTGGAAAATGGAAATATGGAGAGTTTTACATGATAAATAACATACGAGTATACTTGAAGTTGCCTTTACTTGTTATTTAAGGATGGATTAAAAATTACTTGTTTTTGAAAATCTATAATATTTATAAAATGGCTATATTAATTTTGTTCTAAAAAAGAAATTGGATTTAAGGGTATCTAGCTAATGGCTTACTTTTGAACATTTGTACTACATTATTTCGAAAATGACCAAGGATTTTGCTCAAAATGAATAGCTGGAAGATTTTTATTTGATAAATAGCACGCGAAACTTATGTTTAGAGAAACATTTATTTAAGGGTAGTTTACTAATACCTAGCTAATTTTAGAAAAATTCAAGGTTTTTTAAATGGCTATAGCAATTTTATTCAACATTTATATCTAAAGAATGTTTCATTTGATTATCAAAATAGCATATTTGTTTTTTTGAGGAATACTACCCATATAAAGATAGTTTACTGACAGTTAATTTTTGAAAATCTCGTTCCAAACTATAATATGCATTTTTTTTAAATTGAAAAATGACACCTGGACAAGGGAATCGAATCCGGGACCTTTAGCTTAGTACGCCAAAGGTCATGGGTTTGATTCCTGTATCCAGGTGTCATTTTTCGATATTTCAGAATATGGTAGGTATCTAGATAAAGTAATCCTCACTAAAGGCATATAAATAATAGCTTTGGCTATTTTATTCTATAGTATACATTATTATGTCCGATTCTGTCATTTATTTAAATTTCATGCGTACCCGACCGTTCGGGAAACATTTGGCATCCGTAGGACTCCAAATATTAACTTTCCTTGTTAAGAGATATCCTACCAGAAGTCGAGAGGAGATTCAAGGCAGTAGAGCTTGATACACGACCTTTGCTTGTCAAGAGATATCCTACCAGAAGTCTAGAGGAGATTCAAGGCTGTAGAGCTTGATACACGACCTTTCCTTGTCAAGAGATATTCTACCAGAAGTCGAGAGGAGATTCAAGGCTGTAGAGCTTGATACACGACTTTTCCTTGTCAAGAGATATCCTACAAGAAGTCGAGAGGAGATTCAAGGCTGTAGAGCTTGATACACGACCTTTCCTTGTCAAGAGATTTCCTACCAGGAGTTGAGAGAAGATTCAAAGCAGTATATCTCAGTGCACGACCTTTCCTTGTCAAGAGATCTCCTACCAGGAGTTTAAAGGAGATTCAATGCACGACCTTTCCTTGTCAAGAGATCTCCTACCAGGAGTTGAAAGGAGATTCAAGGCAGTAGAGCTTGATATAGGATCTTTCCTTGTCCAGAGATAGCCTACCAGGAGTTGAAAGGAGATTCAAAGCAGTAGAGCTTAATACACGACCTTTTCTTGTCAAGAGATCTCCAGCCAAGAGTTTAGAGGTTAATTCACGCAGTAGGTTTCGAAACACGACCTTTCCTTGTAAAGAGATACCTAACAAGGAGTAGCGAGCTGGTTCCAGGAGTTTGGGACACATATTATTTGATTCCGCCTATGGAGGTGACTCAAACTATCGCCCTTTATCTAAAAGCTGTGCAGTGAGCGGGATCATGACATATCACTCCTTCTCTCCCAACTAGCTTCGCAGCCAGGAGACGGTAGTGGGGTGGGTTCATAAACCCCCTTTTCCATTTTACCCTACTACAGATGGTGCAAGGTGAATCTTCTCCGTAGTTTAGGGAAACGAGAAACTTGATATCTAGATTTCAGGAAACGTGTGCTCACTCTTTTTTTTTTCTCTCTTTTTTCCTTTCAGGAGTGGGTGGAGACAGAATATTGAATTAGATTCTGGCTTGTGAATAGACAAGATTAAAATAAACTGTGTTGGGATAAAAATTGAGTTGGTAATATGTCATTTCAGTGTTGGAGGGAAAACGCTGAGAATATGAAATAAATATGTGTTGGTGCTAAGTGATTTCTAATTTGACTTCAAAATACATTATTTTAGATTATAGTCAAACAGGAGCAAGCTTTTAATTTAATTTGAGCATGAGCTATGCAGGAAAAAAAAAACACCTTTTTTGGGGTATGAATCGCGTTTTACAACCTGTCCAAGCTATTTGCATATCCACACTAATGGAATACGGATGAGAACATTTACAATAATGTGCTTTTGATAAGAGTGGGAAGAGTGTCAAATCATCTGAGAGAAAAAAATCACCACAATGTATCCGGTCGGGACTAAAACCTTGACCTTCCCGTCACCATAAAACTAAACCTTTAGAGACTGATGCCTTAATCCTTGTACCCACTGATATGGGCTAAAATTATATATATTATTACATGGGATGATTTACACAATAAAATTAAAATTCCAGAACCCTTCTAGGTATCAAACTCAGGCCTGCTCTGATGAAGGCAATAGTGGCATCTAGAAAGTCGACGCCAAATATTCGTATACAGATCATTGTTTAAAAACCTCCACTTTACCTGACTTTAATCTAACCGTATTAACTATTAGAGTGGAATGTAAGAGAACGAGTCGAATTCCATATTTTTACAGTTTTCATAGCAATTTTAATCTTGGAACATTTGAAGTTATTATTTATCACCCCGTCTTACCACCTTTTCAGACAATATGCATATATGCTAATTACTCTAATGGGGTAGGATAAGGACGGGAGCAATTTAGAGGTAATCTACCTGCATTTGCGTGGAAAGAGAGAGTGAGCACTCATTTAGGAAAACCACCCTCATTAGACCCAACCAGGATTCGAACCCCAATCTCCCGGTCATCAGCAGACCAGCCTAACACGAGCGTGACGCCTTAGAGCACTCAACTACTGAAGTGGGTCATTTGAAGTCAGGTCTACTACAAGGAAAAATTAGTGTAAGCTTACTAATTATGATTTACCATAATTTACAACCGTTGGACTGAGTGCGTTATTGCGTTATACATTTTCTGCTGTCGTGACACGTATCAAAAACAAAATAGGGCGCAGCAAAATTTTGAAGGCTTGTTAAGTGTACCGTGAACTTAAAAGAGTTTATGGAACACTGGTCTAAGGCATCATTCTCACAATAGACTGGACTGCCGATGACGGGAAGATTGGGGGTTCAATTCCCAATCGGGTGTACCGAGGTTTTTTTTTGTCCCTGAACGGTTTTCCAATCTCCCTTCACGAAAATGTAGGTACTTTCTAAATTACACCTTTTTCATCACTGATAGATGCACGTAATTAGTACATATGCGTACAACCTGAACGGTTCGTGGAACGCGGTAACAAAATAAAAAGGGGTGAGCGTCCGTTTTACCCGTCCTGTGACACAGAGAAGTATTATTTTATGAATATTTTTTTTTTTATCGGCTCGTGTACCTTGTTGTCTATCCCCGGAACGGCACCTGACAAGAATTCTTAACAAACTCACACAAGGACACACTTCTGTTAGGTAGGAGGGTAAAGTGGGGGAGGGTCGGAGAGGTGACCGATAAGTGCGCGTTGATTCCCTCCCCGCGTGGAAGGGACGATCTCGAGCCCCATTAGACACCCGCACCCATGGGGTAAAAGGGAGGGCACCCTATGCCGGTCACGTGTCTCTTCTCCTCTCTCCCTTTGCTGGCTGGTAATTGTGAGAGAGTGGACACTCCTCTATGACTTGGGGGTGCTGTGTGTGAGTACGCCGACTGCGTTACCTGAATACTAACGTCATATGTTAGGGGAAACTTTATTTATTTATTTTTACTCTTCGCCCCTCGATGTCTTGGATAGTTCTTACCGCCTTTTGTTTCTTCGGTATGACATCTCTCAAGTCATTGGGACCAACTTCACCGATCTAATGAGGGATAAGAAAATATGTCGTTTTTAAATATGTTGCACTCCAAAAGTGAAATTATTGGTTATTTCATAAATTAGGCAAATTTCTGCCCATTCCATGAACTGGATTGTTCGCTTGTCCGTTTCACGAACCTGGGAAAAATTCTTCCAGTTCATGAAATTGGTAGCACTTGTGTTTAAGATTGGGTGCTAGTGAGCGTGAGTTTAGGGCAGTATTTTCGAAGTTTTTATAGCATAAACATTTGTTGGTCAAAATAAATAAAATATTTCTTCTATAGAAACATAGAGTTTAGTTTTCCGCACATGTTAATCTCAACAGTTCTTTAATATCTGTCAAGGGTGTCCTGGAATTTAGTGACAACTTTTTCTATGCATTTAAAAAGTTTGTCACCAAATGCTGCTATGCTCATGAGAGATATTCAAGAACTCTTGAGATTAGCATGTGCATAAAAAATAACTCTATGTTTCTATAGAAGAAATATTTGATCTATTTATGCCAAAAAATGTTTATGCTATAAAAACTGCAAAATTAATGCACTAAACTGGCGCTCACTAGCACCCCACCTTAAGGTGTTCGTCTTTATGTGGTATGCATAAGTTTGTTGGTGAAAGTGTTTACAAACCTAGTTTCGATATTATTTCTCATATTAGCATTTGTGAATCAACGCGTTCCTTACTAAATAATGTTTTAAAAGCATAATTGGATAGGTTTTATTTGAATGCTTTGGTCTTATTCTTTAAGTTATCTTAGAGATCTTTATCAATTAATCATAAAAAACAACCATATTTAGGTTGTTAATTTACCATCCAGTGAAAGAAAGAAGTCTAAACTCAACATTTTAGGACCTAACATAAAGACAGAAATTGAATCAGAAACAGTAATTGAAAACACTCTTAAGATTGGTATCAAATAAGTTTTGAAGGAGGAATCTCAAAGCAGTATGCTGGTATTCACCTGAAGAGGGTATAAGTAATTGTTTTAATGTAGAGACTGTAGGGAGTCGAACTACGTTCTCCTGAGACAGAGACAGGTTTGTTAGCACTCTTGTGACTGCCAGTCTACTCACATCGGTAGGTAAGTAGAAATAAACGTCAAGATAATCAAATTTAGTTTGCCCACGATGGGGTGGATGGGATTCAAATCCCGGCTGGGTGTACTGAGGGTAATTTTTGATGTTAATGTTTACTCACAATTCTTCCACGCTAATGTGGATATATTCCCTCTTAATTCTACCTTCCTATCAATTAATCAGTCATTTTAATTAAGGTGGGCTGATAGGTGTATCGATAAAACGTAAGTGTTTTTGCAGTTTTTATAGCAAATTTTTTTTTTCTAAAATAAATCAAATATTGCTTTAGTATAAAAATAGAGTTTCATTCTCTTCACATGATGACACAAACAGATGTTGAATATCTGTCATGATAATCACGGCATTAGATGAAAAACTTTTTAAATGAAGAGAAAAAGTAGTCAATAAATTCCAGGACACACTTGACAGATATTATAGGTCACCATGTGAAGAAAATTGAACCATGTTTCTACTGAAGAATTATTTGATTTATTTTTACCAAATATTGTTTTGATATAAAAACTGTAAAAATACTGCCCTTAGCTCGCTTTCACTTCCACCCAACCTTAAATGAATTTACCCCAAACGGTTAGTGAGAATCGGAGAAAAAAAGTTGTACCAAACAAACTGTCGGTAGTAAACCGGATATTCGTTTCATAATTTCGCCGCGCAATATAGGATATATCTATCACTTCCAGGTCTCAAATGGACAGCATCCTTCCACGTGCAAATGACAAACAAATCTTCATATATAGCACATGTGACTAACAATACATTTATTAGTTACAGTAACATTGTCTTCTCCTTGAATATACTCTATATATTATGCACGTACTTTACATGCAAATAAAGCAGCAATAAAGCTTTCACTAGAACAGTTGTGTAGTAAAACAACATACGAGTTGGGCATTGTACAACCCCCTCCATCTACCTCCCCCTTATTCCCCGGACACACACAAACAAACACACACATTAATTTGTCAGGTTTATTTTTTTTTTGCTCAAAGCCACTACTACTGTAATTGCGTTTTTCCTCGCCCAAAACTTTGACAATGATTTTTAAATTACTAATTATTTATAACACTTTTTATAAATGTGTGTTTATGAACAATGAAATATTAGCCAGAGAATGTGTTGTACGGGTAAGTCAGTGGTAATGCGAAGAGATAAAAAAAATAATTTAACGCTGACATTTATGGAAATAACGTAACGTTGACTATTTAAATATTCAGCACACATTATACATCACAAATACAATAAATTTATGTTGTTACTGGTTAAACAAACAAACCATTCAAATTACATTCACAAACACTACATATATATTTTAATCTAATATTGAATGTACCCTAATGGTATTAAAGAGTATTCGTGGGCCTGAATTGTTAAGAAAATATTTTAAGTTTACACTTACCCGGGTTTTGTTAGTTGTTTGAATGATTTATAAAAATCTTAACCGAATTCTAGATCACCTTTTACTGTATGAAAATTGGCTGAACAAATTGTCCCTACACCATTAATTAAAAATTATATTACATATTAAGGTATGAGTGTAGGGGACGCGAGATAAGGTCAGTGTTTTTTCAGTTTTAATAGTTGTTTTTTTTCAAAAATAAATCAAATATTGTTTCAGTAGAAACATAGTTTAATTTTCTTCACATGGTGACATCTACAGATGTTGAATATCTGTCATAAGCATAGCATCATTAGATGATAAATTTTTTAAACGAAGAAAAAGAGTTGTCATTAAATTCCAGGACATCCTTGACCAAATATTCAACAACTGTTGATATCATCATGTTAATAAAATTAAGCTCTACGTTTCTACTGTAAAATATTTGATTTATTTTGCACAAAAAAAAATTTACTTAAAAAAACTGCACAAATACCTTTTCTCACGTCCTATACACTCCCACCTTAACTACACTGATAGTGTACGGATAGGAAATGAATGTAGGATTGTAGGGAATATACACGAATTTGCGTGGAAGGACAGTAGTAGGCCAATGTATAAAAATACCCTCGCTACCCTTGACTGGGTTTCAAACCAGACAGGATGAGTTTTACGTTTATTATGCATGCCCATCGATGTGGACTTTTTTTTAAATAAAACAATTAAACTAATATATTTTTTAAACTCACATGTTCACATTTTAATTGGTTTCTCGAGATTGCTATCAAGAAAAGATATTTAATTTAAATTAATGAATACAAAAGGAGGAGGGAAAGTATTGAAATAATAAACTGAATTAGTTGAAAACTTTTAACTTGAAAGCAAATTACCAGACGGAAATAGGAAGTAATTTCCTTCCATTCCGAGAGGGGAAAAAAAAAGTCAGATGATATTTACAAAGTAACGTCAAGTTCCATCACAGCCTCATCCATCAAGATCCAAGTAGTACAGTTGGTGCAAATTAACAGTGAGAACATTAACTCAAATAATATAGCTCTTTGAGGATTTTACTAGAACGTAAACGTTTATTTGGTTTTATTTATTTTGTGTTGCTACTTGGCAATTTAGGAAGCGACTAGCTTACGAATTGAAAACCATTCGTAATTGTATGCTTAATTTGTTGGATTTAAAGAAATACTAACATCTTTATTGGACATTTGTTATGGGTTGTTTTATTAAGTATAGTAGACAATCAACACTAAATCATTAACGTTAGTGAATTAATTTCATTCAAATAAATTAAAACCATTTGTTTAAAATTGATACATTAACTTAACATTCAGTACGGAGGACTGCCGTACATAAGTATACATTTAAATTTGTTTTGAAAAATTACACTTATGCATAGGTTTAATTCCTTTGTACAGGTGTGAATTTTTAACATTTACTTAAATGGAGATATATTTGATACTATTTACATAACTATTAATCTATATTTAATTATATGTTCTGAGTTTATTATATGGTAGTGTTCAAAATTATATTGCATCTATAATTTCTTAGTAATTATTTGTGCTCTACTTAAGATTTTTATGCTGAGCGTCATGTAGGTACTTGTATGCATTTAATTACACAAATCGAGTGTGGATGGGGACGGTAGAATATTGATAAAATATACCCACATTTGCATGAAGGGAGAGTGGGGAATCAACTAGGGGGTGGGGACTTCAGAACACCCAGCCGGGATTCAAGCCCAAACCACCCCGTCGCAAGCAAATAAGACAAGCAAGCTTGACATTTACGGCCATGTTTAGATATTCAAGATTTCGACGTCAGCCAATCCCCGATTAGACCTGGATTATTTGTTATTCATATCATGGGAGATTGGTTGACCCCCATGACTAGACTAAATAAACTGCACTTAGTCCACTTACCCACTTGAATTGCTCGTTATTCGTATACTGGCAGATTGTTTGACCCCCAAGACTAGACTATATATACGGCCCTTATTCCACTTGTCCCACAAGGATTGTTATAGAATATAAATCAATGAACAAATCAATATAGAATGAGCAGACAAAAGAAGAAGACATCGCGGCTCTCACTCCCGAGCGCGGATGTTTCGACGGGGCGTGTCTCCAGGTGATAATGCATCTGACCAGACTACAAGCGTGGGTTATTGATGGGTCTTTTTTTCCGTGTGGACTGCAGGGCACCTGTTACAGTGGACAAATGAATGTTATCAACTAACAACATCTCTAGCGGCCGAAACTGGTCTAGAGTTTCTCCGTAGAAAATGCTCCAGTAGATCTCAACAAGTCTACATCGTCTGCTACTCGAATAAATCTCGAGGTTCTCGACTCTATATTATTTTTTTGTTATTGGAATAAAACAGATAAATATCCCCGGGGAAACGAGTGAAAGCGACGGAAGGTTTTGTGGTAAGACTTTGCGATTAATCTTTCATGAACGGACTAGAAAATATCTATTGGGCGGGGTTTAATGACATCATCTGATGGATTTGGGAAAACCTTTGACGTTCATTATTTCAGTCGTTAATGGCAATAAATAAGGAGTATTTTCGGTTTTCACTTATTGCCAACGCTATACTTCACCTTTGTCGACAGCCACAAGAACCTCCCAAGAGTATAAGTTCGGACAGTGAAATGGTTTTTGTATGGGGTTAGTTAATTTTTGGTGACCGGGTGGTCAGGATGATTGAGCTATGTCCAAACAGACCAGAGGTTGATCCCAAGTGGTGAGGAAAAGAAGGAGTTTTATTTAGCACAACGTCTTATACCCGTTCGGGCGGTAGACATATGTACTAATTAAGCTAATATGTTAGGGATTTGGAGGGTTGAATTTAGAGGTGGTTTGAATGGAGGTAGAGTAGAGAGTCATTTAGGAAAGACCACCATTGGTATACCCCAACGGGATTTGAACTCCGATCTCTCAGTCATAGGCAATCTAGTCTATTTTGAATACAGATGTATGTAAAATGCTCTTTTAAATATAATCTTCGAACTGTCAGAAAAATACCGGCTTAACCGTAAACCGATTATAGGATGTCGAGAATTAATAATCTTTCTAATTGTTGATTCTATAAGATAACACTTTTAAGGTGGGAGGGAAAGGGACGACATAGAGTTTAATTTTCTTCACATGTTGATATCAACAGTTCCTGAATAACTGTCGTGAGCCTGGTGGCATTATCTAACAAGCTGTCATTAAATTTCAGAACACTCTTCCTTGACAGGTATTCAAAACATTTTTAGGTCATCATGTGAAGAAAATTAAATTCTATGTTTGTACTGGAGCAATATTTTATTTATTTTGCTCAAAAAAAGTTTTGCCATAAAAACTGCAAAACACTAGCTTTTTCTATCGTCCCCTTCCATACCACGTTAATGTACACACTATTACGTAATATAACATAATCACGTAAGTTTTTTGTTTAACAGTTCAATTTATTTATATTTTACGTGTTAACTTATTTTATTCATTTCTCTATTTTATTTTCAATTTATCATATAAACTTAAAATCTAAGTTTAGCCCATTTCACTCACGTTAATTGTCCTCCATATTTCTAATATATTTTTATAGTTTTTACTAGGGTTGTCAAACTCAATTCCTCGATACCTCGTTATCCTCAATTCTTATTGGTATCAAAATAATCGATAATCGATCTTAACATTACGATTCTCTCTACTTCAATTCTTAGCTCTCAATAAAACTGGCAACTAAACAAAACGGCAACATTCAGGATAGGTAATAATCGATTATTTCTCATATTAGTTTAGTGGCCGTTTCATTTAAATGCCGGCAAATTGTAAATATACCGTATTGCCCCAGATATAATTAGAACCTAGCATTGTGAGGTGCTCTGAATTAAAAATAAATGGTTTCGAATATAATAAGACCTGACATTATGACAGTAACAAGAGGTAAAATCTTAACAGTTTTGACACATTAAAAAAAAAGTAAAAGTTAAGTGAGACTATCAGAATACATGAACCGATTTTAAACAAACAATTGATGTATAATATGTATACTAGGGATGACAATTATCCGTAGTATATCGATATATTTATCATTAATGATATATTACAACGTTTTATATCGAGAGTTATGATATTTCGATCAAATTAAGATGGCCATTCTCTTGTAATTATATTCTTTGTCACTTTCAATTTTTAATGTTTTATTTAGCTCTTTGAATAGGATAAGTTTAATAAAAAATAGAGTAAAAAGTTATATTTATTTTAATTCAATAGATTTAAAGCGTGGCCCGATATATTGTTGCCAAAACACTTCATCACTAAATTCTGGTGAGCATGCGTAGGATCAGTTATGGCAGACAACTTTATATTTTGTAAAGTGGGAAATGTGTTCTTCTTTCTGTAGTAAAATCCTCAATTTATTGTATTAATTTAGAGTTTATATGAATTTTTTTAAATTTTGATTTTCAGTTTTGAAGACTTTTAATGTGTTTAATAAATATCTATAAGATTGCAGAGATTAAAATTTCAAGCGACCATGTGTTGGTTGAAATGGTCGAGTACAATTTTCATACTAAGGGGGGGATTAGGTTCTCAGGCACGTTAGATTTTCTGTACAGTAAAAGTTATTATTAAATTTATAAAAATAGTTTTTTGCTGTTTTACAAAGCTAATCTTCTTTATTTCACAAATAATAGTTACAGAAAAAGTTTTTATTTTCAAGTAGCCCTACTTAAGTATTTTAAGTTGCTACCAGTACTGTACTTACATTTTATTTCCAATGTCATTAATTCAAAACAGTGCACGTTCATTTAACGATCCTATTTGGTGAAATGAATAGACTTGTGTTCTCAATGACTGTTTATTGTACCTTTTTTATTTATTTTTTATTTACAAATGTTTGATTCAACGGGGTCTCATTTGTAAGTAATAATACATGTTTACTACATTGTAATTCCTAATTATTTTATTATTTTAATTATATGATTTAATACTTGGTAAAAGTGATATTTTTTTAAAAAAAAATCCATTATAATGGACGCTTTTTAGTTTTTGATATATCATAAAGTTGAATACCTACATATTTTTTATATGAGGTTGGATGCTTGGGGAAAAAAAAAGAAAAAAGTGTAAGAATTGGAATCGAGAATAGAAAAATCGAAAAATCGAGGTTGAACTTAAGAATTGGAATAGAGAAAAACAGGTATCGTGACATATCTAAATTTTATAGTTTTCCTGATGACGACATTAATACGTCTAAACATGTCAATACACTAAAATACCAGAAGGACTTTGATCCAACTGGAAATTAAAGGAGCATGGAGCAACTTCACCGTAGAAGGTAAAACTTTGATGTTATAGCTAAACACATTATATTTCAAAATTGAGCAAATATACCCATTCATCACCATTTTTTATATCAGTGCTGTTTTAAAACTTAAAAAATGTCTAACCTTCATTTCTAGTCAACTTTATGTATAGCTCTATTTATTATATTTTGTGCGATTATAAATATCATTTTACCTCAAAATATTAATTAATAAATTTAACATATTTTATTGGGTAATCATAGTTTTTAACAAAGCCAATAAAATCATATTAATCTCACTTTAATCACTCAGTCTTATAACTCATATTATCTTCATAAAATTAAATATTGTCCAATGTTCAGTGACACATTATATAATTCATCAGTTTTTAATGTGTTCAATGTTTTTTATTGTTTACATTTTTCAGACATATGTATTGTGCCCCATTGTATAATGTATGTAATGTAACAATCAACTTTAAATTGACATTAAACTCAACATTTAATAACAAAGTCTTTATTCATTATTATTAATAACATTCCTTACTTCAATTATTAATTTAGAATGTTTTCTAAAAATAAAACACAAACACATTTTTTTTCGGTCAACATTGATAATATTTTACTGTAATATTATTGTTATTTTATAATATCAATCAAAATTGACAGCTGCATATCCCATGATTTGATGTATTAATATGTGAAAGTAGATCTAGTAATTTGCTAGCTGTCAGATACCCTTCCTATGAAAATCGGATTGTAAATGAGTACTACTATTTTTACTCACGTCCACTCTCAACCTAACTGGTATGCATTACGTTATGTGAGTGCTTCCTCTCAAGAGAGGGGGAGGGAACACACCACCCACTCCTCTTTCCCTGCTCCATATGAATGAATGACTGAGACAAGGACAGGATGGGCTCTCACGTATTGTCCAGAGTATTGGAAAATAGGAACGAGTGAGAGAGGGGAGTGGAGGGGTGTCAGCACGTGTCATCCTCCTAAACGTGACTTAGACCGGTCACGTGGCTCGTTATAACGGTCACACGCATAAACACACCCAGCTCCTTCCTGACCCCAAGCCGCGACGCTAACAAGATAAGGGGGAGGGGCACTTGAAATCCTTATTTAGAGGCTTTGTCGCGGCCACCAGTTCTACCTTAAGGATGCTCGATTCATGGGCCTTGAATCGATTCTCTGGATCGATCTAGATTAAGAGGGATTGTATCACCAGCTTCGGTGGCCTCATGCTCTAAGGCTCTACTCTTGTAGTAGACTAGACTGCCGATGACGGGGAGATTCAAGTTCGAATCTAGGTCGGGTGTACTAAGGGTGACTTAAAAAAATTCCCACTGTTTCTTCTCCCCCGAATGTGGGTGAAATAAGAGTAATTGAGGATTGTATCTATTCAGGCAATCAACCTGCAGCTCACATTCTTGATACATATTATTAATACCTATAAAAACATTAAATTATAAAAATTTTATCAATTTAAGTCACAAAATAAATATGATTGTATTTTTTTTAAAGGCCCTTCCTATGAAAATTGGACTGTGTAGTGAGATTACTGAGCCTATTTTTGTGCAACAAGTTTTTTTAGATAAATTATTTTGGGATTAACTTACGCCTTTTTCTATTAGTTTAGATATATAAAATAAGATGGGATCGGTGGCCCACAAAACAAGTCACAGGTTGAACAACATTGTTCTATAAATTTGAAGGTAGATATTTTGAGGCAAAATTTCCTTATAGATTGCGATGTATGACATTTTTCCTTGAACTAGATCTGATGTTTAATTATTTACGATTTCCAGGGAAAATGTTATTCAATCACCATTTCAAGCACTACTTTTTTCTTTTAATACTCGAACACAAAACGCAAAAAGGTTTTTTTTAAATTCTATTTTAGAATCTTCAAACCCAACTAACCCTTATAGAAAACTAATATATTTTTTTCAAACTACAACATTTTAAAGAAGGTTAGCCATCACAGGAGGGAAAAAATCAATTTAAAAAAATCACAAACACACGGTTCTTGCACGTGAAGAGAGCCATTGAGTATTAGGAGACTATGGCAACAAGAGGATGTTTAGAAGATCCTGTCACTATCTTTGGACCACAGCATCCTGTTACCATGTCGACGTCCTATAATATCACCGGCCTGGCTGCCATAACATGTTGAATGAAGCCCATGTGTTCATATCTCCCGTGTAAACGCTAACAAGGTCATTGACCTGGTGGAAAATTGTAATTTGGTCTAGAGACAAGAAGAGAAAATTTGTGTGCTCAAGTGTAGCAGGTAGGAATCAGTGTTGCCAATTATTATTAAGAAAAGGATCTAGTTTATTGCTATATTTGAACTAGGGGTTGCTAGGATCCATCCTTAAATTACCTAAGGCCTTTTTTCAAGATTTTCTATCCCTTCCCTCCTTTTCTACGTAAAAATTTCCAAACCCCCTCCTTTTCTATGTTATGTAGTCTTTATACAAATTGGTGAATTAGATTATTTTAATCATTTAGTTCCTTTTAGACAAAAGGATTGGTAATACAATGAATGATGTGAAATTTTAGAATATTCTAATTGCAGTAAGTGAAATTTAAGTGAACTCTTATAATTTATATATATATTTAAATATTTTCCCACCAGAAATATTAATAAAACCTTATCTAAGATGTGTTATGATACACCCCCCCACCAACCCCACCACGTAAGAAAACGTAATAAAATACTGGAACCCTCATCCCCACCCCAGTGTATTATTATTAATAGATACGGATAGATTTTATTAAATTTAAAATAAAAGTTTAATATACTTTAAGTCATTTGAGTCCATAATAATAAAAAGTCTGTATGGACTCAAATAATTTAAAGTATATTATCAAAATATAATGAACCAACAAAATCCCTGACGTAAGAGTGATGTTGAAAATTAGTATTCTAAACACTTCAAAATTTCCAAAAACATTTTTAGAGTTCACTTGAAAAGTGCAGTATAACCCTAAATGAAAAACTATTTTCCCAATTAACAACTTCACGCTTCTGTTATTTTGAAATAAAACAACAAAACAAACACTCAACAAAGCCTTTATTTTGCGATGATAAAAATAAATTAGAGTAAGATTTTTTTTAAAACTAGAAACTCTGATAGTAGATATTTGTTTATTTTAAGCCACCAGATCACCCTGGGAAGAAAAAACTGTTTCTAACGGGAAGAAAGGTTAAGTTAGCAGCGTTTTCAAGGATTAGGAGGGTGGTTTTAGAAACGATACACCCTCATTAACATGGAAAGAGAAGATGAATTTTGATGCTGGTGGCTTAGACTGCATGACCATCAGTGGAGGGTAAGATTGTTTAGCTCCTGACACTCTTATTAGCGATTTTCAACCTTCTAAAACCCGTGGCACACTGAAAAAGGCGATAAAATTGTAAGGATGGATTAGTTTTTTAAGGAGAACTTTTATCATTATAATAATGAATATTAAGATTGTGTTCAAAAATTCAATAGCTAACATTCTAATAATTGTGTTACTTTTAAAAATAATGTTGATCATAAATTATTTTTAATATTCCCTCAAACTCCCGCGGAACACCCTTCTTAGCCTTCACGGCCCACTGGTTGAAAAACTTTTCACTAGACCATAATAATGGATTGTGTAAGCCCCGCATTGGTGGGCACGTGGACAAAGGCGTATGTTTCCTTAGAATTGAAAGATTAGGGGGCGGAAGGGGGGGGAGGACGCTATTTCCAGCTGGGTGTACTGAAGTTCTTTTTCCTAAATGATTACCCACTCTTTCTTNGACGCTATTTCCAGCTGGGTGTACTGAAGTTCTTTTTCCTAAATGATTACCCACTCTTTCTTTACGTAAATGTGGGGATATTTCCTCTAAATTTTACCTCCCTCATCTCTACCGATTAGTATAAATATGTCAATACCTTGAACGGATAGTAAGACGCGGAGCACGGAAAAAAAATTGAGTGTGGACGTAGTTGAGACTTTATTTTATTTAGAAAGATGTATTCAAACACTTCCGTTGAAACCAGTGCCACAGGGCTACGTGCGGTGTGTATGCCAATAGAGTTTGCTTCATCAGGTTTACAAACTGATTAACAAACTTTCTCCAGACTCCGGAAGAGATTGAGCTTCTCCACGGATATCTGACATGCCAAGAAGAAATGCCAATAAAACGAGTCTAACGACACTACACAGGTGATTTATCATAATTAATCAGGGAGGGGGACAGAGTTTTATATAACTGTCCAATAAGAGGATTAATTGCAGACGTTGCATCATCTTGTGGATTCCACTTTGACCATAGCTTCCGATACATTTATTCTTTGTGGTCAAAATGGTTTAAATTTTACTATATCATCGTTTTCTTTTATAGTTATTAGTCCAACCCCTTAGATCAGTGGGTAGCGTGTCTATCTTCTATGTTAAGGGTCCCTGATTCAATTTTTGGCATGGCGGAAAAATGTATCATAGGTTAAATGTGGGCTTCCCCTTTCACAGTGATGAATTGATGGCCGTGGGCTGGGTGCTGTGTCTGTTCTAGATTTAAGTTAAATTATAAGTCGTAAGGATATAATCAGTCGGTATAGAAAGTGCACATTTAGTACCTCAAATAAATGATCTTTTTTTTTTTATAGCTGTTGATAATATCTACCAAAAATGACAGCTGAAAGTTACATTACCTTATGTATGTTTACGTGAAGGTATGTCTTGAAGCTTTTTTAACTCTCAGGTAAGGGCTCTTCCTTAGAAAATTAACTGACTTTTTTGTTGTTTATTAATTCTTTTAGCATTAATTCTTACCACTAATTCGGGTTATACACATGTGTACTAACTATGCTAACGTGCTAGGGATGAAGAAGGTAGAATTTAAACGACGTGTACTCACAATTGCGTGTAGGGAGAATGAAAAACCATTTAGGAAAACTCACACTCAGTACACCCGACCTAGATTCAAACCCCGATCTCCTCGTCATCGGTGTCCAGTCTATTGCGAGAGTGACGCCTTGGAACATTCGGCCAACGAAGCGGCTTCTGAAGAAAGAAAATATATTGTATATCAGATAAAAATTAATGCAGAGAAACAAACAATGACCAATGAGGAGTGTAAATCCCAAACGGTATTTTATGTGCCATTTAATATGACTGTCTCTTTAGTTATCTTTGAACTGTAAATGTTTGCGCTACCTGTAAAATGTGATGAACCAATTCTTGGCGTATGAATAAACTTACATGAAGTTAGATTTATAAAAAAAGAAGATCCAATAAGTTATTTAAGTGAAGATCTAATTATATTCCCATCCTAACCTAAAGTTGTGCGTGTTGTCCTAGATTATATACGATCGTAAACATTTTAATGAAAATATACAGCACTTATAAAAGCACTTAAAATCCATCATGGTTTATTTTCACAACACAACGTGAGAAAAAGGTTTTATAAGTTTTGTTTTATAAAGAACTTAACACATCAGACTCGTACTGTGGGTCTAGAGCATTAAAATATTTCCAAAATTCTAGGCCAACGGACAAACACACCGGTATCATCTTGTTTGGTTTATCAGTGCCATTGGGGTGAGTGTTCAAATCCCTTCCTGGTTTAACGAGATTATTTATCCTTAATAGATTTCCCTCCTCCCTCTTCTCAAGATGCTGGTACACTTCTTCTAAATTCTAATTTCCACATCCCTATCCGATTGCATTCCTAATTTCCAACATCTTAACTCAGTCGGTAGTCCACCTGCACTATGGTCCCAACATGGCTCTATAGTTCTCGTTGGTGATATTGAAGTTTCTCCTCTATCACGGTGATAAAGGACTGGGTAACATGTATTTTATAGAACAAGCTAGTTTGTAAGTTGTGTGCTTATACATTTTTATAAGTCATTTTGGAATATGGATGTTAAAAACTCTCTATAATTATGGTTAAAAAAATCCTAAATATAGTTTGTAAAAAGTGTTGTGACTATGTCCTTTGTTCAGAAATTGTACTTCAAAACCATTATTATTATTTAGATAAATCAAGAAGAAAGAAAAAGCAAAGGTTTGGAGTGAAAGGTATACATTTTTCAAGAGATACCATCTAGGCCTACCTATTTGAGTAATAAGGCAAACCAGAGGGCTGAATTATAAACCTGTTTAAGTTGTGAAATGCTAGCTCATAAATGCGAGATAAAATCTTTCCTAAGACAGAACACAGTTTCAAATTTTGTCATGCTGTTTCTATTTTTAAAGGATATATAAATTATGTATGTACTTTATTAAATCAAATACCATGAATAACCTAATGAATGAACCATTTCAACCAAAATAATAATAATATCGTCTTTATTTGGGCGAAGTTAAGGCCAACGCCTTTTCTTATACTTAACCCACTTACACGTAACCTACCGTTGGTAAGTATTAAGAATAATAAATATTGTGTTTATTTCAATTAGTATGGTCTGATTTATACTCGTCACAGTATATTGCATTAGAATTGACTTGAAAGAGATAGAGTGTAATAAAGGGGACTGGATAGAAATAGCTCAAGATAGGGATAGGTTGTAATGAGGTGAACTGGATGTAACTAACTCAAGATAGGGATAGGATGTAATGAGGTGGACCGGATATAACTAACTCAAGATAGGGATAGGATGTAATGAGTTGGACTGGATAGAACTAGTTCAAGATGGGGATAGAGTGTAATGAGGTGGACTGGATGGAACTAGTTCAAGGCTTACTAAGTCTGACTATGAAACTGACCCATTCCATTCGAGTTTAAGAAGTTTCGTCTTGTATTTAGTACAGCACCGCACTTAAGGCGTACTAAGTCCGACTATGAAATTGATCCTAAGTCCTATGACAGGTAGATGACCCAATCTAGTGTACGAAGAAAGAGTAAGGAACACCTCAACAGAATCACCCTTCAAATTCCTTCCGGAGGAAACTCAAAATGATGCCCAATAAATCCACACTTACCTACAAAACCTGACACAACAACATTTAATCTCCTTTCTTGTCTCATGACTACTTTGAAAGTTTGTCCCACCTGAAGTAGCAATGATGGAGCTGTTCTGACATTGAAGGCAATTACAACGGCAACATTGATTCATTCTCCCTTGGGATCATGGTTGAAGAGCTGGGTAAACACAGGTGCAAGCGATGTATACCTTGCTTAGTCGGCAAACATTGTGCTATTATCTAGGTGCATCAGCAAACAGCAGCTAGATCTGATCGTTCAAGGGTTGCCAGACGTGATCGCTCTCTCAACACGATATAATCAACTGAAACAATAAGCTCACGATTTATAAGTGTTAGTGTATAAAAATGCTATCACGCACGACTGTTATATTATAAAACAACCACAAAACCGAGTGATTTAGAGGTTAGTGATATACAAGTATAGGATCATAACACATATATAATTTTATAGCACCGTCTCTTACTACCTGTTCAGGCTATACGCATATGTACCAATTACGTTATTCTGTTAAGGATGAGGAAGGTTTAATTTAGATGAAGTGTACTGACATTTGCGTGGAGGAAGAGTGGAAAATTATTTAGGAAAAAAGCACCTCAGTACAACCGACATTTTTTAACCTCGAACTCCCCGTCATCGGCAGTCCAATCTACTTTGAGAGTGACGCCTTAGACCATGTGAACATAACACAGTGTGTTTGTCAAGCTTTGTTGTATAAGTGACAATTAAAAAATTTACTAGAACTAATTTCATGTATTCATATGTCACTAGAATTAGTTTTTAAAAATAGTCCAACGTTCTGAAGCTGTCACTTTGACAGATAGTATTAACATTTTGTTTTTGTTAGCACCACGTATTATTACCAATCTCGGCTATACGAATGTGAATGCCCTGGTGGCGTTAATATAAGGAGGGAAGAATTTAGAGCAAATGTACCAACATTTGTGCAGAGATGGAGGGGAAAACATTTATTAAAAAAACACAATTTTTTACCCAACAGGGATTTTAGCCAAAACCTCACCATCACGAGCAAACTAAATAATACAAGCTTGATTGATGTTTAGTCCGTGTTCCCACCAATGCGGGTGTTGATAGACTAGTAGTTAGTGGTGGCCACATGTTCTAAGGCGTCACTCTTGCAATAGACTAGACTTCCGATACCAGGGAGATCGGGGTTAGAATTTTGTTTTGGGTCTACTGAGGGTGGTTTTCTAAAATTAGTTTTAACTCTACCTCCACGCAAATGCGGGTAAACTTCCTCTAAATTAAACCTCTCACATTCTTAACTCATTAGCATAATTAGTAGCCTACATATGCGTATAGCCTGAACAGGTAGTAAAATGCGGTGCTAAAAAAAAGTCATATTTTCTAAATTGACATAGAATTTTAATTTATAAACGTTAAAAATCTGCATTCTTACCTCGATTAAATAATAATTATTATAGAGGGACAAGTACACATTCATTATTTAGATGTACCAATTTTTTCTCTTTATAACATGCATATAGATATACGATAATTGTAAATAGATCTTCCTTATTCCCTCCCTTGTGTATCAAAATTATCAAGAAGCTATCCGCACTGGCGTGGTTGGGAACGACCCATAGTTGAAAGCTACAGTTACATTTTCATAGGAAGGCCCTTATTTGACATCTAGAAAAGTTACTGAAACCAATTTCATGTTACGTTTGATATGTATCATCAATATATATAAAACAACACTAATAAAATAGTATAATGTTGTCAATGTTGGCCGCAAAAAGAAAGATTTGTAGGGTATAGTCAAATTATAAATTTAACACCACACAGGGTGCAGCTTGTCACAATTGTGAGTGATATTTATTAAGTATCATCAACCGCAGGGAGAGTATTGTACGGTATCTCTGTGTTCACTTCGCTTTTTAAATATTGGCCTTGGAAGTTAAGAGATTTGCAAACACTCTAAATAAATATGTGAAATGTAAATTGTAGTGTTGATATAGGTCAATAATGCTACTAAACTGTCGAGGTCACCATACTTCGTGCTATGTAAATATCTCTACACATAAAGGTTATCATGAAAGCTAGGCAATTTATGCATTTTGTCCCGTAACCTACTCAACAAACAGTTGCACGTAACTGGTGAAGGGTCGCTCGTGAGTGAGTCGTTTACTTAGCCATTATGGTTCCGAGTCATTGACCAATACAATTAATACTCACCTCAAACACAAATAAAGATAATTATCCGATTCATACACCAAAGTTTATAGCTAAAATCACGACTGATTAACCGGGAAACTTGATACAAGATTACGTTTGACACAAAAAACTCAGGGAATTGAGTTTTTACACGTTCTTCCTTGGTAATACTTAGCCCCGCGTCTTACTACCCGTTCGGGCTATACGATTAAGTAATAATTACGCTAATCGGATAGAAATTAGCAAGGTTGAACAAAGGGGAAGTGTACCCGCATTTGCGTGGATGAAGCGTGGACAACCATTTAGAAAAACCACCCCCAGTTCACCCGAGCAAGATTCTAACCTCGATCTCCCCGTCCTCGGCAGTCTAGCTCAACATGAAACCATATAATGTAGTTGATTTTTGGACTGCTCTCATATATTTAAAAAGTCATGGATGAAGGTATTTTTCTTTAAAGTATC
>CABFWB010001425.1:0-17893 GCA_902151455.1 Timema bartmani
AGGTTAGTTCATCTCCACTAATAGCCTTCGTTTACTTATGACAAGACAATCCGTATTGAAAAAATGAGACCGTTTTATTGCATGTTGCAAGTAATTAAACAATCAAACAGGAAACACTACCTATAAATCCTTGTTCAGCACCTTATCTTTGTTAGTAGCGAGATTATCTACGAGTTCCGGGATCGCTTCAGCCGTAAAATAAATCATTGGTGAAATTAAGAGGCTTCCACTTTAATAATAATCAATTGGTGGACAGAAGACGGTAATGTTTGTGTTCTAGGATTAAGTTGTTTTGAAATTTATGTTGTGATATAACCGTATGGTTAGAAATTTCTAGTTAAATACATTAAAAAATTATATCTTAAACTAGAAGCCACTTATTCTCATGAAAATAAAGGTGTGAAAAATAAACATTAAAAATCCAACACTTTGACTCAGCCGATAGTCGGACTGTCCACATAATCACGGGTTCTGGGAGTTAGTTTATAATCGTGTGGTGGTATCATCATTCGGTTCAGAAAGTGCACATTAAGTACTCAGAATTTTTTATATATATAAAAATTCATAGATAAGAATTTGAATATCACAATTTGAATTATAAGTACGAAAATTGTAGCCTATGGTTAAAATAAAATAGGGAAATATGTTTAAAAGAATACTGTTCCAAGCAGAAATTAGTTAAAATTAGCATGAAATCTTTCACGCTGATATTGAAGTGGTAAGATAAATTTCACTCACTCATGTTTTGTTGGCAGCCCTTTAAATCACCACTTTCCCCCCCTGAAGGAAAATTAATATTTTATTTAAATTTGGTAAATTTGTGAGAATCTACTATGGGTTCAACTTTTAAACTAAGCATGGAGAAAGTGTTTTTCTTTTAGCACCACGTCTTACTACCTATTTAAATTACGCTCATGAGTAGTTTGAGTCGGGGGAGCGTGGAAAACCATTTAGGGAAAAACACCCTTTGTGTATCTGACCAACCCGCCTCAATGGCGTAGTAAGCTAACGCGCTAGTTTCGTGTTGAGCTAGACTGCCGAGGACGGAGAGATCGAGGTTCGAATCTCACTTGGGTGAACTGGGATTTTTTCATAAATGGTTTTCCACTCTCCTTCCACGTAAATTCGGGTTCACTTCTTCTATATTCAACCTTTCCAATTCCTAAACCATTAGCGTAATTAATACTTAACCGTATAACCCAAATGGGTAGTAAGACGTGGTGTTAAATATTATCATATCTGACCAGGATTCGAACCTCGATATCTCTGTATTCGGCAGTCTAGACTAACTCTAGAGTGACGCCTTAGACCATGCGGCCACTGAAGCAGGTAAGAAAGTGTTACATTTTGATAGAATTTGAACTATCGTCAACTTCTATGTGTGACTATAATATAATCGTTGAACAAGAATGGATATAGATCACATAACCAATATTGTGTTCTCAAATGCAACAATAATTATATTATCAGCATTGATACTATCTTTCAAAAGTGACAATAATTGTTGGCAATTTTGTTATGTTGAAAGGTGATCTGGTGGTCTAGGTGTAAGGTGTCGGACTTCTGTGCTGGGGGTCTGTGTTGCAATCCTCGGTCCCGGCACAGATTAATCTGATTGCCAAACCTTTCCTTTACCTCTGACAAGACGTGTATTAATCACAACTTGTGAATGTGAGGAATGCCAGGCCTCCACCGTGGTTCGGATCCCACGTTAAGCTGTAGGTCCTCCATTTCATCTCACAATCACCCTACCATTACACATTAGCGTAAGTGCGTATAACCCGAACGGGTAGTAAGACACGGTGTTAATAATAATAATAATAATAATAATAATAATAATAATAATAATAATAATAATAATGTTGAAGTATTTTTAGTAGTTTTTGTAAAAATCAAATAGTTACCTAGCCATCGTAACTACGAACCATGTAGAAATAACCTAGATTTACTGATATCGTGTAAACAGAGGCAGCAAGCCAGGAAAAGATGACGATGAAAGGTGTTTTCTCTGTTAGTTTTTAAGGGTGTGTAGCTTTGACTGTAAAGAGTAGGTAAAAAAATAAAAGCTTGTAGGTCAGCTTTCATTAATTGAAGGGCATATATATATTCCTCCAACAGTGACTTTTCGTATTCAACATAAAGGCATTGGAACACGGATTTCCCTTGTTTTCAAGATGATATAAGACTTTTTGAAATAATCATATAAATTCAAGACATTCGAGCAAGGATTCTGATTCTGCCTTAAAATGTGAGTTAAGAATGATGACTCCTGGAAAGTATTGGCGTACTAAGTCAAAGGTCCCACGTTCGATTCCCATGTCTAGGTGTAATTTTTTTTAAAATAAGATTTTAGATGTGCCTATAACAATACTTAGCAACTGTTATAGATTGAATATTTAATAAATTATATTAAAATCTTAGACACCGATAGTAAATCGTTAGTACGGGCCCTAAATTTTCAGCAATAATGATGCAAATCTAACACTAACTTAAACAAACGGTGGTCGTTTTCCAAAATCTGTTGGCTAAAAAAATATGCTAGCCAAGTTGACACAAATCTTTGTGTTGAAACACAAAACTAATACAATATAGTATTCTGAAAATTGAAAAATGACACCTGGACACGGGAATCGAACCCGGGACCTTTGGCTAAGTACACCAATGCTCTAACCACTAGCTCAGATGGACGTGAATGGATGTAGCTGACGATTTCCGCACGTTCATCATAGACTCCACCTTAAAATATGAGTGAAGAATGACGCTTAACACGTGAAGATTCCTGGATAGCTCAGTGGTTAGAACATTGGCGTACTTGTTCAAAAGTCCCGGGTTCGATTTTCGTGTGCAGCTGTCATTTTTAAATTTTCATAATATGATATCTAAATGGAGAATTCCTCACTCAAAAGCATAAACAATAGCATCGGCTAATTGATTTTTATTACGATATAATCTTTCTCAAGCTAAAAGTGACTATTTGAAAGGAAAATAAATAGTACGACATAAACGCACTATTTTTTTTTTCATATTATACATTATAGCGTGGAAAAAAACTTTAAAAATAGGTTTTCAGTAAACTACCGTTAGGTATGTTTTTCTCTTGAGAACAAACATATCACCTTTTATTTACAATAAACAGTCTGTATGTATAAATAACCAAATAGTTCAAATATTTGTAGCAAATTTCCAGTTTTCAAAAATAATTTAGTTGTAAAACATCCCTTTTTTTACAATTTGTAAAATTAAAACGTGTTAAAAATATTTTCCAAATACCAATTCTAAACTCAATCTACAAGGCTAAAAATATTCAAATTTTCTATAATTTGTCCCAAAAAAGCCCTTAAATTAATCTATTTCTACAAAAATAAATACACATTATCATTGATCATCTAAAATAGTTACCCGACCCAAGTTTTGAACAATATCGTTTGAGATATTTTCGAAAAAAAAGTTATTAAACAATACTATAAACATTATCATATTAAAGCTTTGAACAATAATTTTAATAATAAGTTATTTGTATTATTATTATTATTATTATTATTATTATTATTAGTACCGCGTCTTACTACCCGTTCGGGTTTCACGCACTTACGCTAATGTGTAATGGTAGGGTGATTGTGAAATGAAATGAAGGACCTACAGTTTAACGTGGAATCCGAACCACGGTGGAGGCCTGGCATTCCTCACATTCACAAGTTGTGATTAATACACATCTTGTCAGAGGTGAAGGAAGGGTTTGGCAATCAAATAAATCTGTGCTGGGACTGAGGATCGAACCTCGGACTCCCAGCACAGAAGTCTGACACCTTACCCCTAGAACACCAGGTCACCATAGTTATTTGTAAAATACCCTCAAATGACTTATACTTGTAAAAATAAAATATATTCTTATCATGAAAAACTATTTCCAGATACCCAATTTGAGCTCAATCTTGAAGCCCATTTTCGAAATATTTCAAATTTCCTCAAATTTGTCATAAGTTACTAGCCTTAAATTAATTTATTTCAGAAAAAACTACAAACATTAGTTATTATTATGTAAAATAGTCTCCAAATACCAATTTTGAATTAAATCATTAGAAATATTTTACAGAATTCTATTCTTTTTAAAATTAGTAATCGGTAAACTATTATTAAATGATTTTTTGTAAGGAATAACAAATAGTTAAAACTATTTATAATGCAAAAAACTTGACAGATATTTATTTTGAACCAAACGCTTTAGATATTTTTCTAAATATTCAAATTTAATTTTAAAAAACAACGTCATTAGTAAAGTATCCTCAAACAAATTTCCTCCCAAAACAAGTAGACAGTTTTACTTGTCATGTCAAACAACCCCATAGTCTAAATTTTAAACAAAATCTTTAAAGCCAC
Source organism: Timema bartmani (assembly GCA_902151455.1). Classification (NCBI taxonomy): domain Eukaryota; kingdom Metazoa; phylum Arthropoda; class Insecta; order Phasmatodea; family Timematidae; genus Timema; species Timema bartmani. Next base: position 4,378 of record CABFWB010001425.1, read on the forward strand.
TCACGAAATATTTTGAATTTTCGAGAATCATTTATCAGTAAACTACCCTTTAACGAATTTTTACCCAAAAAATAGGTAATCAGTGTTATTTAAGAATAAAACACTCCCTATATATCTATTTCAAACACAATCATTACAGCCATGAAAGAAAAATTTTTAATAAAAAAAAATCACTCATCATTAAAGTGCATCTTTAATAAAGCGCCATTTTATATGCGCATAGCCTGAACAGTATAGCGCACCAAATATGTGTAGGATGTTTAGATTAAATTTTAAGACCAGAATTACGACTTAATATTCAAATGTTTTTACCATAATCCACATTTAAATCACATCTAAAATTCACAATAATACTAAAGAGCGGATAAATCAGCTCCAATTGATTAAATATGCCTATTCAAAGTAGATTTTTGTACGACCAAATTGTGTGAAAGAGTAAAAATATATTATTATATTTACAGAATTGATTCAATATCCAACATTTATAAAACATTATTTAGGACAGCGGCTCCTCGTGAATACCAAAGTTTCAGTTATGTTTCAAATGTTTAATCCATTTTTAATACAGGCTGTTCCAAATAAAACTGGCGCCAAACGCACATTATTTCAAAGTATGTGTTCTAAATGTGGGCCACCGACCGCTATGTATAGTTATGCTCGCCAACATGTAGATAAACACTTATTTATTGAAACTACGCTTAGCGGTCGGCAGCGCACATTTCGAACACAAACTCTTGAAACATTGTGCGTTAACATTTCGAACACAGACTCTTGAAACATTGTGCGTTTGGGGCGGGTTTGGACGCCCTGAAGAATTTATTAGCTCAACACATTGATAAATGTACCCAGTCGATTATTACTTTGTCAGGTTGGAAAAAGGAGGGGGCGGGGTAGAAGGAGAGAATGGTGGGAAGGTGGGAAGGTAAGCTCAATAGGACTATTCATGCTTCCATATTATATTACTTCATGATGTATTTAAAATGTAATGTTTTGTAACAGGCGCTGTATTGTATGTAGCAACTTGGTGTAAGCACGTTTACTTAGCGCTAAAGGGGAAATACCCCTCTCTTTCTTTAAAAAAAAAAAAACCCCCACCAACTAGTCACTAGTGCTTTGAATTACTAGTTGAACAGTCGGATCGTCATAGAAAGAATCTTATCCGACAGTATAAGTATAACTGTATAATCGTTATTGGAATAACTTTTTCTGACAATTATAGTATAGTCGTCATAAGAAGAACCTTTTTGAGGTCAATTTTGACAGCTCTAAGATAATATAGGTGACCTTTTGTCAATGTTGGCTAACCTACAATTTACGTCCTTTCTGCTCCAAACAGTTTTTAAATTAAGAGTCTACTATGTTAGTATTAAAGTAAAATAATTTTCGACAGTTAGCAAAAGCTACCAGATTTACTTTCACGTATTCATTCGTCAAGTCATGTAATCTGCAGATACCAGTTTTATAGATATTGATATTATCTATCAAAAGTGACAGCTGCAGATAATAAGACTTGAGGTATGGAAATATGAAATTAGTCTGTTACTTTTGCAACTGTCAGAACTTATCATTCTTCCCGCCCTAAATCCTTTCATATATATACATGGCCTGTATATATATATAATATATATACATGGCCTGTATATATATATATACATGGCCTATATATATATATATACATGGCCTGTATACATATATATATACATGGCCTGTATACATATATATATATACATATACATATACACACACATGGCCTGTATGCACACATGTAAGTGACCTAAGCTATCTAGTCAAAGGAAACCCATCAGTTAAACGAATCTTTTATCAGAGAGTATCACCCACTTCAGTGGCCAAATGGTCTAAGGCATCACTTTCATGGTGGACTGACCTGCTGATGACGTGGAGAATGGGGATCGAATCCCATTCGGCTCTACTGAATGTGGATTTTCCTTAGTGGTTTCCCACGCTACTTTCACGCAAATTCAGGTAGATTACCTCTTAAATGCTTCCTTCTTCATTCCTATCCCATTAGAGTAATTATTATACCTGCTTATAACCCGAAGAGGCAGTATGAGGGGGTGATAAAAGACTATCAGAGGGTGTTAAAACCCCTTCTAGAAAACACTCGGAGTGGACACTAGAGGACGACACCAGCGCACACCCAATTCTGGCGGTCGTGCTGGAGTTGATCGGGTGTGTATCTCACCGGGGGAGAGATGTGGCAACACTGGACCCACCGCGAAGAGGACCGGCCGCCGTGTTGGATGTTGAGCCTGCTTGCTGGACCAATTATCATTCCTTATCGAAGTTTCTTGACTGAACATGGCAGCAGCGTCTTCATCCGAAATAAGCCGCCAGGTAATAATAGCAGTGCTCTGACTCAGAAATTAATAAATAATGGACCCGGACCGGTGGGGACGCGGTATAATCGTCAATCTCATTTAGTTTGGTTCGTCGGTGACGGTAAGGTCGGGTTTCGAATCCCGCCCAGGTGTATTGAAGGTAGTTAGGTATCTCTAAATGGTCTCCCACTCTCCTTCCACGCTAACGTGGGTATATTTCCTATTTCCTAAATACCTATCTTATCCACCTCTACCTCTTTACAGTACAAATTAATTACTATTTTTTAATACGAAAAAATTTCACTTGTTAGGTTTCTCAATTGAAAATACATTTGTACTGGTTTTGCGAAAGTTTTTTAATTTTAATTTAATTTAGCACTGCGTCTTACCACCCGTTCGGGTTATACGCTTAAGTACTAATTACACTTAATGGATTAGGAATTGGTAAGGTTGAATTTAGGGGAAGTGAACCCGCATTTGCGTGGAGGAAGAGTGGAAAACCATTTAGGAAAAACCACCCCCAGTTCACCCGACCGAGATTCGAACCTCGATCTCCCCGTCCTCGGTGGTCTGGCTCAACACGACTAGCGCGTTAGCCAACTACGCCACCCAGGCGGGTTTTTGCGAAAGTTGTTTGTAAAGTAAATCAATATTTTGGGCCTATTTGATGAAAATATAATTAGTTATTTTAGTTTTCTTTTAGCGCCGCGACTCACTCACTACCCGCGCTTATGTATTAATTACACTTTTGAGTTAGGAGATAGGTCGTTTGAATTTAGAGGAAATGTACCCGAATTTTTATGGAGGGAGAGTGGGAAAAAATCGAGAAAAAAAAACACGCCTTCAAAACTCTCAAAAAAAATTTGAACCCCGATTTCAACGTCATCAGCAGTACAGTATATATATCATGTATTGAGAGTTACGCCTCAGACATGCATGATTATCTCGGAAACTGGGGAAGCTAGAAAGTTTCTCCAAGACACCTTTTTTGTTAATTTTTACTCCATGTTTTGTAATCTTAAGTCAAAATTGGTAATACTTACGCTGACATATTTTAATGCAAAAAAAAGTGTTATAACCCCCCCCCTTTTTTTTTTACATGACAGGGGTGGGTAATGGTAACAGCAGCACATTTAATTTATTAATGATCAAGGTTTCAATAAGTAGTATACAGAGATTCGTTGTAATACCCTAAGCAGTTTTCATAATATTTCACACAACAGTCGTTTTTAGCTCTATTTTTAGGGGTGTATACCGCCCTTATTATCTAAGATGGACCCTAGGTTGCTGATGTGAATTATTCTATTTTCACCCAAGGAATAGCCTGCCAAAATTTGATGCAATGTTTTAGATACACGTTGTATATGTTACACCCAATTCGTGAATTTGCCCAGTTCATGAATTGGCCAACACATGTGTTGTCCAGTTCATTAACTGGCTATTTCATAAACTGAGCAGCTCCAATCGTAGCCCAATTCATGAACTGGGCTTGTTTTTGTTCGGTTCGTGGAACGGACAAGCGAAGAATAGCCAAGTTAATTTAACTTTTAATCGTTTAGAATGAAAGGTTAGGTTTAAGTTAGTTTAGGTTAGTTTAATAAAATAAAACTAGCTTAAAATAAATTTCAGTTAAGCTTGTAGTAGATAGTATACGTTAAGTTCCCGTTCATGAAATGAGCATGAATTAATGCAATTGTTGCCCGGTTAGTGAGATGGTCAGGAGTAGAGGCTATTTAACGGAATGGGCAGAAATTTGCCCGATTCATGAAGTGGACAGTTTTACAATTGGGTTCTAACTAATATACCGTAAACAAGGGGCGTGAGAAGTCCACTTTTTTCAATTCGAAGAGAAGTCGATGCTATTTAACATTCCCTTTCTGAACATACTGATCATATCAGCACACAACAATTTCTATGAGTGAGAGCAAAAGGACCTACCAATTTTACCGGGAAAGGTATTTTCACATACTTACAGGGTTATTTTTATATGCCACTATCAACACGGCACTGACGGCTCTACTTCCCTTCCGAAGGAGGTTGTGCTAAGGATTTTTTTTAACGCTCAAGGAAAATCCGTCGACATTGGCTGAGTTTGTACTCACTAACATCGGTTTCTGAGGCGAACACTTTACCCCAAGACCACCAAGGTCAACTATAATATGTAAATATAAACCTGACAATATAAAATTTACATAAAGCTACTTGTCAATATTTATTCTTATAAGTGTATCTTTTATCTGCTACTGTCGTCATCGCCAAAGTGATAGGGAAGAAATTTGCATTACAAATTAACATCCAGAGATAATAGGTGTAATGGAAGTCTGCTTGTGCCTCTCGCTAAAGACAAACAATAAGTATTTCTAGAGTTTTGTGGACACATCAATCAAACATTCCCGTCTGTGATCACGTGAGCTAAGTTTTCAACCCGATTTAACGGTGTCAGTGATGTTGACGTTCGAATCGAGACCAGGTGTTAATTTTTTTTATAAATGGTTTTCCACTTTTGTTTAGAGGCAAATGCGAGTACATTTGCTATACAGTTATTCTTAACTCATCCATACGCCATTAATGTTAATAGGCAAATAGGCCGGACAGGTGTATACAAAAAAACAAGTAAACCTGTGAACCCCCTCTTTTTTTAACCACATCTAACTACCCGTCCGGTTTATTATTTTATTTACACTTTTGGGGTAAGGACGGTGAAGGTAAAATTTAAAGGAAGAGTATTTGCATTTGCGTGAAGAGAGATGATGGAAAACCAATGTGACAAAAACACCTCGTAACACGCAGCAGATACTCGAATCCAACCTCCCAGTCACCGATAAATCAGATTACACGAGACGGACGCCTTTGTTCACGCGTCCATTGGTGCTGGTGACCCGTGAAGAGAAACAACAATTTTTATAAAAGAAAAAAAAAAGGGGGGGGTTAGTACCTTTCGTGGTGTAAACAGTTCCAGGTATGCGTGTAATTTCGAGCACAAACACGAGTTACTGGAAGATAAAGAAAAGTAAGAGCGAGAGAGAGCGACATGGCCGGGGGGNCGGGCGAACAGAAAGGGCGGACATGGGGAAGGAGATGCCGACAGGTGCGTAAAGGGTTAGAAAGAAATAGGGGTGGGGGGGTTACGCCCTTCTAATTGTTCCCCACCCTGGTGCACTACAACACAGGGTGTACCTGAAGGATTGATCTAACCGCGAGTGAGTGATCAATGGTTGTAACTGCGGTGAAACAACCATCACTGATCTACCAGGAAAACGTGAACAATATCAGTAGAGCGAGCGATGCAAAGACGTAAACATGTTTTTTAAAATTTGTTTTGTTTAAGGGTAAAGGGGGTGGGGGGCCTAAATTTAGAACAGAAGTTTTGTCTGGGGTGGACAAGAGGGGATATCACCTTCATCCACCACTTCTTTTTTTACTTTCTCATAGAGACAAAGTATTGCAATCGTGAACATATTCTCCCTCGAGATTACGACGAATGTTGACGTTTTAAGTGCTCCTGGACCCCAAAAAACAGAGAAGGGTCTTACACTTTTGTTTGTCTTTAAGTGTGTCTTTCCCTGAAGCTACGGCCTAAACGATTTGTTGGGTTTTATTCAAACTTGATAGTTAGATGTTACATGGCTCTGATCATTAATAGTGGTGATTAAAAAAAATTAATCCTTGAATTAAGGGTAGTCTATTAATAAGTGATTTTTTTAAATTCAAAATCTTTAAAAAAATTGTTATAAATATTTGGTTCAAAATGGATGAATGCGGTTGGTTTAACATGACAAATAACACTGTAACCTATACCAGTTTTTCGGGTTTAGGGCCTATTGACAACACATTAAAAAAATTAAATTGTGAAAATGGCTTTGATGTTTTTATTTACAATGGGTTTCTTTGGCATTTTTTACACGGTAAATAACAATGTATGTTGTTTTTCTTAAAATATATATATTTTAAGGCAGTTTACTGATGACTAATTTTCGAATTTATTTTTTCAAAAACTATATTAGACTAATGAGAACGTATGTCCAATTTTGACGTCCTATTTTTTTATGTGTTCAAAATTGTCCCCCTCCCTCACTTTTTCAGTAGAAAAAAATAAGGGTCAAACCCACCGTAGCTTCCCCTCATATACTCATTTTGTTTACGATTAAATCATTACCTGCGGTAGTTCATCCCCTAATAAAATATGCCAAATAACTTTTTAAACATTAAATTCCTTATAAAAAAATGTAAGGTGAATACATTTTTAAAACATAATTGGGGTTGAAGGTGTTAGGAATTTATAATACTTAAGTGAGCTACTAGCCTCGGCATTGAGAAGGCAAGATCCCGGGTTCGATTCCCGTATCCAGGTTGTCATTATTTACCATAGTGAATTTAGTTTGATTCAGCTATCAGTCCTGATACTGTGGATAAACATCACGTATCAGTTCAAGATACCCATGAATTGTATCAAAAGTATCAGGTTCGATTTTTGTTGCCTGAGCTCATTTTTAAATAAATAAAACATTAAAACAACTTATGAAAGGTTTTTTTTACTAAGCTAGATCCACTCATACAATGTTCTGCGTCTAAAAAAATAACATTTGAGGGGATGGAGTACATCGGGTCGGAATATATACCCTGACATCCCCGTGGACCAAAAAAACCCGAATATATAAGTTTGATATTTGGACCGCGTGTCTACAGGTTCCAGTCTCAAGCCTGGGAGAGGTTATTATAGCTACCTATTTTCATAGAAAGGACCGTTTAGAAAATACAAACTATTGTTGCAATCAATTATTTAGAATTATGTTACTATTTTATTAGTATTGTTTTATAGTGAAAAATGCAGATAACATGACTTCACGTATGAATACGTGAAATACGTGAACATAGCCGGCCTCGGTGGCGCAGTTAGCTAACGCAATAGTTTCGTGTTGAGCTAGACTCTCGAGGATGGGGAGATCAAGCTTCAAATCCTGGTTGGGTGAATTGGGGGTGGTTTTCCCTAAATGGTTTTCCACTCTTCCTCTACGCAAATGCGGGTTCACATCCTCTATATTCAACCTTCCCTATTTCTAACCCATTAGCGTAATTAGTACCTAAGCCGAACGGGTAGTAAAACGCGGTGGTAAGTATTATTATTATTATTATTATTATTATTATTAAAATATATAGTAAATTCTCTATGTGTTATAAAAGGCCCTTCCTATAAAAATGGGACTGTACTTCAGTTCTACATCTTCTACCCATGGATTACTGTAGAGATAGTCGGCTTACAGCGTCTCACTAGTTACGGTCACCCTGTATATGATATAACTCACGTTGGGTGCGGGGTCAACTCATTCAATCTATCCGGGACAGCCCCTCTACTCCTCCTCTATCACCCAGTAACCCTTCATTACCAACAACAACACCCTTCAAAAATGTGGCAAGAGTCCATCATTCCCACCTCACCCTTTCCACGCTTCTTTAGGCCCAATCTACAATCAGTCGCACCCGCACTCGTAAAACGCACCCGCAAAACGTGGTTTCTTTGTTTTCTGCTTGAATGATGACTGTCTACCATAAAATGTCGACAAACGTAATTTTAACCAAGACCAATGTCTCCATTATCAAAGTCATGTTAAATTTTACAAACACAAGTTAAATATGTAGAATCAAATCAATATAACATATTCTGAAATTTGAAAAATGACACCTGGACATGGGAATCGAACCCGGGACCTTTGGATTAGCACGCCAATGCTCTAAACACTCAGCTAACTATGACTCGTCCCGTACTCAGGGTCATTCTTCACTCATATTTTAAGGCAGAGTCTATGATGGACGTGCATTATCTGATAGCTCGTGATATTAATAAAATCACACATTTGTAGCCGACGATTTCCACACGTCCATTATAGACTCTGCCTTAAAATATGAGTGAAGAATGACCCTGGGCACGGGACGATTCCTGGATAGCTCAGTGGTTCAGAGTATTGACGCACCAAGCCAAAGGTCCCGGGTTCGATTCCCGTGTCCAGGTGTCATTTTTCAGTTTTCAGAATATGATATCTAGATGGAGTATTCCTCGCTAAAATACATCAATTTATAGCTTCGGCTATTTGATTCTTAAATTAATATAAGTAGCATTACTCGCTTCGGTAGCCGCAGTCTAACGCGCTACAGTAGACTAAACTGCCGATGATGGGAAGATCGTTGTTCGAGTCTCGGTCGGGTGTAATGAGGGCGGGTTTTCCACTATCACACCAAATGCGGGCACACTTCCTATTAATGTAAGCCATTAACGTAATTAGTACATAAGCGTGTAACCCGAATAGCTAATAAGACGTGGTGCTAAATAATATATAAGTTATTAAATTTACTCTTATTAAAGAATTTAAAATGCAATACCTTGTAACATTATAATATTTTCATGAACTTTTATCCCTGACAAGTAACTAATTACTTCAGTTGAATACAGTAGTGCACCTATATTTGTTTCCAATTGGCTGAACGCAAGCCAACACAACTACTTATAAAATGAGTGATGGACATTGTTATTATTAGTACTAGCACCGCGTCTTACTACCCATTCGGATTGTACGCACTTAAGCTCATGTGTAATAGTAGGGTGAGTGTGAGATGAAATGGAGGACCTACAGTTTAACGTGGAATCCGAACCACGGTGGAGGCCTGGTATTCCACACGTTCACAAGTTGTGATTAATACATGTCCTGTCAGAGGTCAAGGAAGGGTTTGACAATCAGATAAATCTGTGCCGGTATCGAGGATTGAACCCCGGACTCCAGCACAGAAGTCTGACACCTTACCCCTAGACCACCAGGTCACCGACGGATATTGTTAATCTCCTTCCGAGAATCTGGCTACGAACCTAGGCGATCCAGGTAGGATTCTCGGCTGGTACCTCTGGTATTTTTCCCGAAAGGGGAAGTTACCTCACAGGTCACAAGGATTTGGATAATTAAGTTTACCCATGCGGGATGTATATACTTTAATTGCGCTGGTGGGTTGGGGTGATAAATGTATCCACATTTTCGTGGAGAGAGAGGGGTAAGTCATTTTGAGGAGAAACACCTTCAGTATACTTTAGAGGGATTTGAGCCCTGACCTAATCTACGACCAACCAGATTAGCTGAGCCTGACTTGCAAGTCCACGTGCACGTTGATGTGAGTCTTTTGGGGAAAAAAATTCCCTCAGTGCACCCGGACAGGATTTGAAACCCTAACTCTCTTTCCCCGGCAAACCAAACCAAGTAAGGCTGATGTCTTAGACAGTTTGTCCACCCACGCGAGTGGTGTCGAAAACAAAATTTGTATTCAGCATTAGAACAGAAAAAAGTTATTGATGGTTTTTAAGAACTTTTTTATATAGTTTTATATATTTCTAATACAGCTAAATTATCTGAGGTTTTTGAAAAATCCTAGAAATAGCTAACTTTATTCATTCAGCTTTATTTCTTCATTTACTATCCTGATCCCAACTTAAGACAGATCTTCTCGTGCAAACTTAAAATTACTTTTTGAAAACCTCAATGGATTGTGTTATCCGTAGAAGTTTTAATTGTCTCTTTGTCTCGACAGATAGCAGCACGTACTCGGTACGTGAATACGCCCGCCGCATGCAGAAATGTTTCTAGAGAATAACTTTATTTTCACTTCCATACATTTCACGACTCTGTGGTCTGCCAAGTGTTTTATTGCCGTTGTTTTTCGTGGCCAACTCATCAAGACTGCCTCCCGACACCAATAATTATCCAATTCCATTTCCTAACCACAATCTATATTATTTTACAAACCTCAAGAGTTCAAAGAATCGATCTAGATTGAGGGTTATGGAAGAAATGTTAGTGATTTCAACAGTTATAATTTATTGCATTCATTCAAAATGCCAAGATTACAATTCTACCCTATGATATATTGGAATTTATTGATAATAAAGGTGTTCCCCCTATCCACCTCCCCCAAATATTTGAAGCATTGCGCTTCATATGATGACTATCAGAACCCAAGATACATTGGTTTGAATCTCGGTTGTATCAAATATGCCGTTTGGTCCACATGTGTTGTTAAAGTAACATGTGAGTTCAATGTGAGTGAGCCCTTCTCGAGTGGATCATCAATCCGAAGATTGGTTTGCAGTAGTTCTTAATTCTGATCTTCTTTCTGTTTTCCTCTTCAGTTCTTGGTATGCCTTGCAATCAACGTCTTCAATTATCTGGTCTGTGAAGTGTAGTCACTGTCCTCCTCTTTTTATCTTCCCTTCCACATATCCTTCTAATAAAGAGTGTAGCAGCCCCTCATGTCTCAAGATGAGGCCAATCAGCTTGTCTCTATCTTTTCTTTTCTTTTTTGTTAACATCTTCCTGAGGATTCCTTTCTAACCCACTCTTCTAGAAACTTCTTCATTACTAATTTTAACCACTCATATCCTATATCGAGTGAAATTCTCTAAACAATTATTATTGTATTCTAATAATTTATAAAAGAATGTGAACAGTGGCAACTTACGTACTCGAATGATCGAATAAAATATTAGACGAACGTAAATATTATGGACTTTATTTGCACTGGAATTATTCAGTTATAAATTAACTAAAATTTGCTATGAAATATTACAATAACCGTGGATTCGGATATCGAGTGTATTTCGTAGATGCTCATACGGATTCAGCTCGAGGTCTTTCGGATGCAGAACAGACGCTATTTTACTGATCTGCAAAGGGCTTTTCCTATTTTTTTACCTGAAACAGGGGCCTGCCTCAAGTTAGGGCAATGACTGATCCCTGGTTTAGTGTGTGGACTATTATTATTTAACTAATATTTCATATGAAAAAAGATAATTAAAAGGGACAACGTGGCCGTTGCTATATTGGCAGTTATAACTGTTGAAAAATTGTTTATTTTGTGACTTATAAATTTTTAGCCAGAGTCCCGGTTTGTGCCTCTGATGTAAAACTATAAATTTTATTTTCACCACGTCCTACTACCCATCCATTATTTACGAAATTGTATCTGTTGGTTGGGTAAGGGTGTGGAATATAGCAGAGAGAGAGGAAATGTGCTCACATGTGTGTGTGAAGGGTGAGTAAGGAACTATTTAACCAAAACCACCCCCAATACACCCAGCTAGGATTCGAACCCCAACCTCTCCGTAACCAGGATAAATGAGCAGGACATCCAGTCCACGTGTCCACGCAATCGGGTATGGACACCTAGCCAGGGTTGCCAACTCTCTAGTATCAAACGATTACACACGGACCTGAAATGGAATGATTTTTTCCCGACATGATAGCACTTTTGCTTATGCAAAATAAACAGCCACGCAATACACAAGTGGGGATATTATTAAGTAGGTACGCCATTATGTTAAATTAAAAAGTGATCACACGCACTACATAAACGACCTCTTCGACCTAAGCTAAAGCCTTTTATGGTGGACTGTGGGGGAAGGAGGCGTGGTCTAACATTAACAATATTTATCAATGGGCTTATTTGAAAAAATATATGAGTAACTAATGGACTACATTTCTACTTTATATCAGAACCACAACATAGTACTCCTAGCGTAGGCCCAATATATTCAAATTGGATTGTAGAATTGTACAAGTGGTGAAATTTGTATAATATATGAATTCCTTTTTTATTTAGCAATGGACATTTAAATAAACTTTTAGAAAATGAAACAAAAAAATGATGGTCAGCATTGATAATATTTCAATATATTATATTGATATCTATCAAAAGTGACAGCTGTAAATCAGTGTAATTAAGCGAATTGATCTTAAAATGTGCGTAGAGTAATTTATATTATATACCTGCTTCGATGGTCGCATAATCTAAGCCGTCACCCTCGTATTAGTCTAGACTGCTTACTACAGGTAAATTAAGGTTAGAATGCTGGTCGGGTTTTCCAATCTCCCTCTACGCAAATGTGGTTACACTTCTTTTAAATTCAATCTACTCATCCTTGACTCATTGACGTAATTAGTGCATACGCGTACAACCCAAAGAGGTAGTAAGACACGGTGATAAATATATATATATATTATATTAACATATAAATATATTTCTAATTTAAATTTACTATTCAATACATTATTAGTTTGTTTAATTTTTTATGTGTAGATTATAGAATAGGTATAGCTTGCATTATGCACCAACAACTTTGGAGGTATAAAGTTGAAGAGAGGTTAGTTCTAGGGACACGAAAACAAAAAAGTTGAAACCAATGCTGTAGATCACATGACTTGACATATTAATACGTGAAAGTAGCTCAAGTAGCTTATTTAGATGTCAGATATGAGGGGGTCGGGGAAAAACATGATAACCCTCACAGATTTAGGTGAGATATTTTCATTATTTAAACGTTGTAATGGTACTGTTTTGGACCCCTCTCATTTATTTAAAAAGTCATGGATGAAGTGTATTTTTCTTTAAAGAACTGTATGTAAATTTTCCTTTTAATAATTCATCCATGGATGATCATGAGTTTTTAGAAGTAATTTCAATATAATACGTTTTAAAACTTTCTTTGTTTAAAAAAAACTCCGTTCTATTTGAAAATCAAGTAATGAGCTGGCTGCCTTTACCCAATAAGAAGCTAGCCTTCACAACATCAGGTTACCAGGAGTTCTCCTATTAGTTAGTTTTAACACTGATGAGAAGGGTTCCAATAAGCAAGGGGTAGGTCATATATAAGCAGCTTGTGTGTATAGTAATCAACAGAAACAGTAATATCACACAGAAAAATAGTAATACAAGAGAAAATCTCAGTCTGTAACGAGCACTAGCTCAGGCTCTCCGCGTCAGTTCAAAAACGAACAGAAACTGTATCATTTAAGGGCATTACTACCACTCGCAACTCTAGAGTTTCGCATGTATACATGACTTCAGCTTTATTACGGTAGTGTACGTCAAGCAGCCTTGTTTTGTCGGCACAGAGGCACAGACGTAAGCTGATACTCCGTGGGTCAACTGTTTGAACTTAGGGTTTGATAATTTCGTTGGCTGGTCAGTGATGAAGCATATGAGTAGCAAGCGCTGGGATGTTTTGATAAGCTTGCAAAAAGAGCAATACATTCAGTAGAGTTCTCTTCGATTACATTTCTGACAGGATATCCGTCAATTACGTCCGTAGTTGGTCCATCATTATGAAAAATTCAAGTTTTTATGATTGCAATCGTTTGTTCTGG
>CABFWB010001425.1:48445-61126 GCA_902151455.1 Timema bartmani
TAGTAGTAGTAGTAGTAGTAGTAGTAGTAGTGGTAGTAGTAGTAGTAGTAGTAGTAGTAGTAGTAGTAGTAGTGGTAGTGGTAATGGTAGTGGTAGTAGTAGTAGTAGTAGTAGTAGTAACAGTATCAGCAGCAGCAGCAGCAGCAGTAGTAGTAGTAGTAGTAGGGTTTATAGGCCCGTCGAAACAATGAGGTCAATAGCAGGGCTATATAGTCAATAGGGCCTTAACCGATATTAAAACATAGTAAAATCCCCATAGGGAAGAAACATAATAACCAATTCACTTTTCAGAATCGGCAGGTGAAAGAACTAGATAAAAAAAATACACATGTATATTAAAATTTGTATGCATTATGAAAATAAATCTCAATATGAGATACCCATTTGAACACTCCATGGGAGTTCTCAAATGGACTATAAGTACAAAGTGAGTAATACACCTGCTAAAGAAAACACAGGTGTATACACTACATTAAAAATATATAACAAACAAATTAAAAGAAAGAATGTTAAAAATACAAAACAAATATATTGAAATATAAAAGGTTATAAAGACAGAACAAACATATTAAAGTATACTAAAAAAGTTAAAAAGACAAAACAATATATTAAAGTACACTGTAAATGTTTAAAAAAATTCTCAATATGAGACATAATCCAAATGAGGCAATTTATAAAAGTGACTCAAATGGCATTTAAAAGATTCGCCTGGCGTATAAAACGGAGTAAGCAAATAACTCCATCAGCGCTATCGCGCAATAAAAGCCTCAAGTCACCTTTAAAATCAATGTGCGACACTCCACCAAAATGTGGTAAACACTAAGGGGAGCATCGCAAAGCTCACACACTGGAGGTGGATCCCCTCTTAATAAAAATCCATGCGTCATAAATGTATGCCTGACGCGGAGTCTTGCCACGATGACCTCCTCCCTTCTAGACTTTCGTATAGAACAAGGCCATTGCGACACACCGGGCCTAATGGACCGCAGCTTGTTCTGAGCAGGAGTTGAAACCCACTGCTTGTGCCAGGTGCGTAAGACCCCACGTCAAGCATATCCCTTCAGGTCTAAAAAGACGACACCCAAACCTGCCTCAGGAGGCAGGTGGACCGCCTCCTTGGCTGCCTGGCCCGCCAGTTCATTTCCTAAGAGACCAGCATGACCAGGAATCCAGCAGAAGGCGAGCCGGGTGTTTAATAAATCCATTTTTAAAATTTGCTTGTGTATCATCTGCACGAGTGCATTTCAGGAGTACAAAGTGGACAATGGCAACAGAGCACTCATGGAATTCGTGTATATGAGAGTAGAACGGTGACAGACAAAACACAAAGATTTAAAAATAGCGCATAGTTCTGCCGTAAAAACATTGGATTCACAAGGTAAGCCAAATTTAAAATGGTTTCCCTCCACAACAAAGGAGCATCCCACGGAGGCCTCACATTTCAAACCATCCGGGTGGATACACTTAAAACTCTGAAAGCGAGTGGAGAGGAGCTCGTTAAAGGTCCTCTCATATATAATCGGTGGGGTGGTCGCTTTAGGGAGCTTCGCAAGATCAAAGTAGCATTGAGGCAGGCGTATCTTCCAGGGAGAAACTCGACCAGGAGATATGAGGATAGCCTTTGGCAGGATTATTCCGCACGTATAAAAAACTGATAGCATCTGGATCCCAACCGGCCTTGTACTACGCCATTTGTTTTCACACAGGACAGAGGTTGGGTGGATTGAACACAGGAGGGTAAGTAACATGCTTTAGCATGCAGTGTAGTTTTGACACTAAGATGCCAGAAGATAGGACCTCCGGTAAGAAAGAGGCGACTCACCAGCGTCGGCACAGATGCTGACGACTGGACTGGTACGAAAAGCACCAGTAGCCAGTCGAATGCCAGTGTGGGGGACACTATCTAGCATCTTTAACGCCGAAGGTCTAGCTGAGCCATAAAAGAAACTGCCATAGTCAAGTTTTTACCAAAGCCCTATAGAGGCGCATCAAGGTTTTCCTATTAGCACCCCAAGAGTGACCGCTAACCACCTTCAGCAAATTCAGTGTTTTGACACATCTCGCTTTCAAGTCTTTGATGTGGGGAATCCAAGTTAGTTTAAAATCAAATAAAAGTCCCAGGAACCTAATGGTGCCTGAGACTGGTAAAACAACCAACGTGGTTCATTATCATATTGGGGGCTGGCTGTATTCCGCGTAATCTATGAAAGTGGACGACGGTCATCTTGGCTGCGGGGAAGCTAAAGCCATTACTCGATGCCCACATCCATAGATTGCTAACAGCGAGTTATATCGACCGTTTAGCCCTGTGGAGACTTGAAGAACTGCAATAAATTGGGTAGTCATCCACGAAAAGGCATGGACAGACAGGTAAGCGCACGTATCTAAAATGCTATTTATCGCAATGGCGAACAACGTACAACTCAAAAGTACTGCCCTGAGGCACCCCATTTTCTTGAAGAAAATCATCGGATAAGGTATTGTTTAGCCTTACCCGGAAGTGTCTGATATAAATTATCTATAAATACAGGGAGGTTCCCTAGGAACACCCAATTAGAAAGGGTCTTTAAAATGCCGTACTGCCAGGTGGTGTCGTACGCCTTTTCCAAATCAAATAAAACTGCCAAAAGATGCTGTTTATGGAGAAAGGCAACACGAACAGCCGTCTCGAGACGGACGAGATGATCCACCGTGGCTCGGCTATGGCGAAAACCACATTGAATATCGGATAGCAGATTGCGGGATTATAAATACCATATAAATAGTTTATTTATAATTTTTTCCAATATTTTGCATACACAACTAGTTAAGGCTAAAGGTATATAGCTAGTTGGCTCTAATTTATCCTTGACACTTTTATATAAAGGGATAACGGCTGCTTGCCTCCACAGTGTTGGTAACTGACGAGATTCCCAAACACTAATGTAGAGGTCTAAGAGGAATGCTCGTCCAGCAAGAGGCAGTTGACGCAACATTTTGTAATGAATATCATAGGTTCGGAAGCTGTGCTTCCCACCTGGGACAGGGCATAGGTCAGTGCATCTAGAGTAAAGGGGGAGTTAAAAGCCTCTTCCCAACTTTGACCAAAATCAATAGTATGGCGCTTGATGTTCAGCTTATGCACTGCGAACTCATTAGAGTAGCTCACAGTGCAAGAAATCGTGGCGAACATCAAGCCCAATACATTGACAGCCTCTACAGGGGAGGAGACAAGCGAACCGTTAGACATGAGGGCAGGTATGTTATTAATGAAATTTTTGCTACTACGTAACTTACGAATATTATCCCAAACCTTAGTTGTAGGAGTGGAAATAGTAAGGGTAGAAATAAACTGTCTCCAAGACTCTCTTCTGCTTTCTCGAATGATATGGCGAGCTCGAGCACGTAGAATACGGAAAGACTCCAGATTCTCTAAAGAAGGACGTCGATGGAAGAGACGTAGGGCCCTTCGACGGTCATAAATAGACAACCGACACTCCNCCAAAGTAGTACGTCGATGAAAGAGACATAGGGTTCTTCGATGGTCAGAAATAGCCAACCGACACTGCTCGTTTTACCAGGGAATAGGATGGTGGCGCGGATTTGGCATGGATTTAGGGATGGAAGCCCTTGCCCCCACGATGACCGTCGAAGTAAAATGCCCAGCCTTAACATCGAAGTCAGGAGAATGGAGTTCATCAAATACGGTGAGCTCACGGAATTTATCCCAGTGAGCACATTTAAGCACCCACTGAGGTACCCGTGCTGTACTGGGAGGATCTTTAAGTGTTGAAAGCAGAATGGGAAAATGATCGCTGCCACATAGGTCCCAGTGAACCTCCCAGAGAAAGTGAGCAGTGATCCCGGGCCTACATAATGTTAGGTCGATGACAGAGGATACACCATTTAAAGTGGAAAAGTGCGTCTGGGTCCCAATGTTTAGTAGCACCAGGTCACCCGAGACAAGAATATCCTCTACCGTCCTCCCACGAGCATCCATAAAATTAGATCCCCACACCAGGTTATGAACGTTAAAAATCCCCCAAGATGATATAGGGGGCGGGAAGTTGTATAAAGAGGGACTCTAGGCTCCTCTTTGAAACACGTTCACCTGGTGGGAGGTGGATGCAGCATACTGTCACTTCCATAGCAAGGGAGATTCGGACAACGATCACTTGGAGATCAGACACGATATTAATATGTTTAATGATATATAGTGCTTCGTGTGAGTATAGCCACTCCTTTTGCTAGCCCGATCAAAGAATGGCTTGCCAGTACGATATACATCGTACCCACGAACCATCGGGTTGTCAGTTGGGCGGAAGTGGGTTTTCTGCTAACACGAGATGGGAGGATGCAGGGAAGAAACTAGTTGTTTAATTTCCTCTACACGATCATAGAAACCCCTACAATTCCAATGTGATAGTGACATAATTTATTATTATAAAATTTAATTATCCTTGCAATCCATGATACTATCTCTTAGGAATAAAAAATAATTGAGTACCTTTTTAGGTCCTCTTGCCTTTCCCAGTCTCTCCTGGACCTCCCGCTTTAGGAGAGGCTTTGATTTATCCTAGAGACTGGGTCGTTGGATTCTTGTGCGAAGGCTTTTTCAAGGCCTTCAACGCTTTATTTATAGTGATTTTCTCGGCGATCCCTCGCTGGTCCTTCCTCACGGAAACAGTGGGACTCGCCTTTGTGGCCTCACCTGTTCCGCCACTCATCCCAACCTCCGGAGGCCCAGAGGCGAGCTTTAGCGTCTCAACAACGTCCGCACGTAGTTTAGTACCCCGAGGAGGGCTCGGGGTGTTCCCCGAGGAGGCCTCCTTGGGGGTACAGGTGGTGGAGATGACTTCACTGTAGGTGTCACTTCCTGTACAAATTTTGGAGCCACATTAGTTGGTGCTGGTTGACTTTGCATGTCTCGAGTAGATACGAGTGGCATAGATCGTGTAGACGTCTTAGCGAGATTAACTGCGCAATGGCAGTTGGGACAATTTATGTTCTGGCTAACAATCTGACTATACGCCGTCTGAAATACCGGAGCTTGACCAGATACATAATCCTTCCGTGCCTGGGCATAAGAGATCTTCTTTTCACATTGAAACTCCAGGACTTTTTTTTTTCCACCTTCCATTTCAGACAGGCCCGAGACCAAGCAGAATGCGGACCTTTTCAGTTGACGCAGAACTTAGGAGACTCACATGGCGTATCGTGAGCCTCCTGTCAACAATCCAAACAGGTTGGATTTCCACGGCATCTCAACTTCGTAAGTTCGAATTCCTGGAAGTGAAAACAGCACCGAGGATAGGGGACATACGGCTGTACTCTGATCACAAGGAGGCCTGCTCGGACCTCCTTTGGAAGGATGGGAGTAGCAAAAATGAGGATATATGTATTCGTCTTTTTCACTTAACCATTCTTTTTTGCTATGATACGATACACTTCGGTGACATGTTGAGGGAAGAGATCCTCATAGATCTCCTCAATGCTTACGCAGTCGAGGTCATAGCAAGTGGCCACTCCCTTGCAAACATTGAGGAACCTGTACGGTTCCACCTTCACCTTTAAATGGTCCGAGGGGCTCAATGGTATCTCAGTTATTGCCATTATTTTAGCCGTCTGGATGTCATTGTCAGTCTGGATAATTATCGTGCTATCGCGCAGTTTTCTAATTAAAACCAAAGACTCAGCATCTCTACTCATCACTCTTTCGATGACAAATGGACTGACACGTCTGAGGTTCTCAATATCCTCCACTCGAGACATTTCATGGAAGTGAGACTGGGGCCTCACCACTTCCTGGGCGTTTTCCATTAATGGGCTGGATGTCTTTACGCGTTTCCGCCTCTTATTAACATTACGACCCTGTGAGGGGCCAGGCAGCGACGTGCCAGCAGAATTTGGCAGTACGGTGCTAGCGGGCAATAAGGTGTCAGCTGTGACCAGAATTTCGGCCATTCCGTATTGGGGGAAAACCTGCATAGTACTCGGATCGTAGACTCAGGGTGATCCCAGTTGGTACTACCACATTAGGCCCTGTTAACTGTGCTGACTAAAGGCCCCATAGGACGCTATACATGACAACCTTCGCATGGAGCATCGCCCAGAGAGAGGTCATCGCAGCAAGTGGGTGCAGTAAAATGCCAATTTTACGTCCGGACCCTCATGAACGCAACCGATCTTTTCTCAAAGTAAGGTAGCCGGTTATTGTCACCCCTAAGGCCCTTCTACTAAGATATTACAACCGGCGCACTTTCATGAAGGATCTCAAAAGAAGTGGTATCCAACAATAATCATCCGAGGAGAGCCGTGTTAGCTGCCAAGGTAGTAAACGGAGAGGTCTAAAAGCTTCCGTGCAGGACTAAACGGCAGGAGGAAGGGAAGAAATAGGTAAGGAAAGAGAAGGGAAAAGAAGGAAAAAAGAGAGAAAGGGAAGTAAGAAGAAAAGGAGCTGAAAAGGAAATATATAGGATAGATTTGTCCTGCACGAGGTAAGTCCTGCACAGAAGCCTCCCCTTTAAGTTGCCTCTTACGACAAGCAGGAGTTA
The DNA here is from genome assembly GCA_902151455.1 of Timema bartmani. Lineage (NCBI taxonomy): Eukaryota > Metazoa > Arthropoda > Insecta > Phasmatodea > Timematidae > Timema > Timema bartmani. The sequence continues at coordinate 54,979 of CABFWB010001425.1, forward strand.
CTGCGGGACTATTCTAAGCCGCGTCCCGCAGGGGGAATTTAAGTTGTAAACATATAAACTACTGCAATAGAGATAATAAAGACAGAATTTAGAGGAAGTGTAATTGCATTTCCATGAGGAAGAATGGGAAAACATTAAGAAAAAATACAGCACTCCTGACCGGGATTCGAACACTAACCTCCTCGTTACCGGTGAACCAGATGTAGTGAGCTTTACATAATATATACCACGCTACCACAGGCACGATCAAGATTAAAATGTAATCACAAAAAAACAAAAAAAACAAAAAAAAAAGAGAACAGAACATGTGTCGCGATATCTAATATCAACATAACTTAAATGTTCCGACCGAAAGCAGTGTCTTACATTTTAAATATAAAAAAGAGGTCAGTGTTAAAACAAAATAAAGGTTGACCGAACAATAAATCTATTCCGTGAAGTATTCCTGTTGTATTTATGTAAATACTGGAGTGTCGACCACTTAACCAACTCTGTGTAGAGAGAGAGAGAGAGACAATCTCTCTAACAGCATCTCCTGATGAGAATACCGCGTGGCATTCCTCACAGATGTCTTCTTGACATTTCCTACCAACAAACATACGAGTCTGACGCACCAGCTCAGTTGGTTGCGTGTCTGACTATTAAAGTGGCATAGCCGAAAAAGGTTTCATTGTTAAAATTAGTGTTTCCGCCTTTCACAGTGATAAATTAACGGCTGGGGGGCTGGGTGTTGTGTCTGTTCTAGATTTAAGTTAGTTTATAAGTTGTGTACTTATATAATCAATCGTTTCAGAAAGTTCATTCTAAATATCTCAAATAATAATAACAAGAAAAGAAGAAGAAACAAATATGTGGTTAACTATCAAGTTGATAGTCTTAGCCGAATGGTTTAAGGAACAACAGCTCAATTCTCATTGGAAAGGTCCTTCAGAAAATACACACATAACTTATTCTGGCCAACATTGACAACACCCGCTTCGGTGGCCGCGTGGTCTAACGCGCTACTCTCGCAGTAGACTAGACTGCCGATGACGGTGAGATCGAGGTTCGAATCTAGGTCAGATGTACTGAGGATAGTTTTTACAAAATGGTTTTCCACTCTCCCTCCACGCAAATGTGGGCACGCTTCCTATAAATACAGTCTTCCTAATTTCTAAAACCATTAGCGTATTTATTACATAAGCGTATAACCTGAAAGGTTAGTAAAGACGCGGTGTTAAAAAAAAAGTATATACTAAGAGCGTACCAATCAACTCTGTGATACAGTCGGTTAGAAATCGTAGATTTACATAATGAACATTGTTTAAATATTAAATGCTATTTGGATAAAAACTTCGGTGAAAATACCGTTTTTGACCGTTTTAGAATGGCTTCACAGATAAGCACTGTCCACAAATCTTGATTCTGTCATAATAGGGACATAATGTAGTTATTAACAAGAAACTTTGTCGCTTTGTACCCCATCGTCACCGCAGATTATTATTATTATTATTAGTATTATTATACTATTATTATATTACTATACTATATTATTATACTATTATTATTACTTACTACTCGCGCTACTGTGTAATGGTAGGGTGATTGTGAGATGAAATTGAGGCACTACAGTTTAACGTGGGATCCGAACCACGGTGGAGGCCTGGCATTCCTCACATTCACAAGTTGTGATTAATACACGTCTTGTCAGAGGTGAAGGAAGGGTTTGGCAAGTCACCGCAGAAAATGTAGAGTAATCAATCAAATAAGAATGCACTGCACACATTTTACTCCCATTCCACGAGCGTGGCGGGAGATGAGTTGGGCCTGCTATTATGAACGCTCTTTTACAAAGTATCTAAAACAAAATTATGTGTGTAAATCTTTATACACATGTAGACCCAATCCATTGACACATTATCGATTATCTCAAGTTTGGTAACAGTGTTTCTAATAACTAATTACTTTGGAGTTCTAGGAAAATACTTGCTATCCGCCTAAAGGACCGGTTACATGGAGCCGCACCGCACCGCGGATGAATTGTCGAGAGAGCATTGCTCCGCACTTTTGCGGTGCGGCGCGGACCGTGTAGCCACCTACCACAGGAAATAAATGTTTGGGAGCTTCCGAGCTTTGTTTTCATGGTAAAACTAGTCATTTCTTTCACAGCCGTTGCACGTGTGACAGTGTAGTCATTGTTTCCAACATTACGTACAAGATAAACAATATTATATATAACAACTTATTTAACAACAAACATTCCTCTTCTTAATTATTAGTTAACTTAAAACTTTATTCTTCGTAATTAATAGCTAGCTTAATTTTATGAAAATAGGTGAAAACCTATGCAAGTAAAAATAAAAATACAAACTTATTTTGTAATAGAACTCAGTCTATAAAGAATAAAAATTGTTAGAAAATGCGGTGCAGTGCGGCTCGACTCCGTGTAGCCATACCTCTATAATCTATGGTGTGTACTGGTGGGTCAGGTTGCAGACATTTTTTTATTGCTGAATAACAGAGCCAAACTGAAAGAACTTTGTTTTATTTTACTCTCTTCATTGTTTATGCAACTTGGAAATATTGTGCATTTTGTAGAAAAATTTGGTACGGTAAAATAAACAACGCCCTCGTTAACATTCCAATTTTCTTAGGAAGAATACTATCTGACAGTTATAAAGCTACTAGATTTACTTTCCCAAAGTCAGGTCCATGTCAACTGTAGCTGTCATGTTTGAAATATATCATAAATATATATCAAATAATACTTAGTAAAAATCCGTTGGAGGTGATCTTAAGAAATTGATATGTACATGTGCTATGCTGGAAAATATTGATGTAAGCCTCCTGCGCCTAGTTCGGATCTTTAAAACCGTGCCGTGTTAGCAGCCACCGTGTTAGTTGCCACCCTGCAGAAAAACGTGTTAGTATCCACCCTGCAGTGGCTAGGAAGATAATGTGTACTATTTACATGTTTTCGTGTGGCTAGGAAGAGAATGTGTACTATTTACAACGTATGTAGATGGTGTGCAGCTCTGGCGTACTTCCCAGTTGAAAAGGTTAGGTTAGGTTAGGTATGGTTAGGTTAGCCACCTGCTAGCCTATATAGCGAAATTTGAATAAAAGAGAAGACATCAAAACATGTAAATAGTACACATTCTCTTCCTAGCCACCACAGGGTGGCTACTTACACGTAATCTTTAAAACTACAGACAGAAAGCGGCATTGGAATGTGATGGTTTTATAGTGGTATTGTGGAGAGCTTTGGCTGAATAGAAATAAAACAGTTTCAGTCTAAAAACAAAAGTAGAGTGCAATATATGCATTTTTTTTTTTTTAGTATACATTTTTAAGTGAGCTTTATGGCCACAAATACATTCTTGTTAGGCGTTCCAATTAGATTACAAGAATGTTATTTAAAAATAAAATAATAAAAGATTCATAAATAGCATTGTTTTGCTCGTTTTCAACTGAAGGTGTTTTATTTTCATTCAACTCTAGTTCTCTATACTAACGCTATGAAAGCCATCACATTCGATTAATTATTATATCTGAAAAATGTATGGCTCAATAAAAAATATACCGTATAAAAGAATGGCAGTCGTAAGTTAAAAATTTAAAAGTATCACTATGATATTTTTTTATCACCACTTTGATATGTTAATTAATAATTAATCATGATACAATATTGGTGCCACAAAATGATACAAAACTTTATGGCACTGTCAAACGTGTGTAAATTCCAATGTGATATTAAAGCATTAACTGGAAGTACGTACCTTATATGCCAATTACTATAAATGAACGTTAATTCAAAACAGTACAAATCTATGGGATGATCAAAATCTTAAAAATTCATAAAGTGGTACTAAAATTGATTGGATCCCTTGGGACCGCTATTATATATTTGGCACCTTCTAAACAACTGACGCGCCTTACTATGATTTTTTTTAAAAGTTAGTTTGACCATAAGTGCTTTTGCTTCGCAAGTAATATTTAATCTCGTGATCTCATTCATATGAAGAATATTTTAGGATCTGTAAAAATAAAATGTAGAATAGTCAACATTGACACCATAATATGTCAAAAGTGACGGACGCGTGCATAACTGATGGATTGAAGTTTTAATATATTAAAGATAGATTTAGTAGCTTTTACAACCGTGAGAAAATATTCTTCCTCTATAGATACCACTAAAGTATTTAAACAAACACTATAAAAACAAACAATAACTTGTAACAGAAATGTCGACAGCGTCGTTATTTATAATTAATTGGTTTAGTATTTTTAATTAATTGACATATTAAGTTGTTTTTAATACTAAGTGGTGGTTAGTTTGCTGACTTCAATTAATTTATGTAATCGAATCAAACGAAATAGAGATGATGTATTTGTAGTGGCTTGAAAAATATTATTAGCTTGTTGAACGGATGTGTAAGCCCCAGATGTAGCCTACTTCTGTCACCACATCTCACCAACCGTTCGGGTTATAAGCATATGAACTAGCTACGGTAATATATAAATAAAGAGGTAGGCTGCATTTAGGGGAACTGTATCTGCGTGGAAGAAGAATGGAAAACCATTTAGGAATACCTGCTTCGGTGTCCGCGTGGTCCAACACTCAACTCTCGCAGTACAACAGACTGCCAATGACGGGGAGATTGAGGTTCGAATCTTGGTCGGGTGTACTTAGGTGGTTTTTTACAAAAAGGTTTTCCACTCTCCCTCCACGAAAATGCGGGTACACCTCTTATAAATATAACTTTCTCATTGCTAAATATTAAAACACGGTGATATAAAATATATAAAAATAAGAAAGTCAGTACATCCGAGCTCTATCTCCCCGTCATGTGCAGTCTAGTCTACTACGAAAGTGACGCCTTAGACAATTCGACCACCGAGTCGGGTCAGAAGTACCCAGTTAATGGGGTGGGGGTTGCACACGGTAGGGCTGAGAGTTCCTAGCGTGTGGCCTAGGTTTGTTTGCCCGTGCCTAATGGAGCCTCTGGGAGAAAGAAGACGCGGTGTACTCCATTCACGGTAGGAATTACTCTCTGAAAGGTCTTTTTTCCTACCAATATCCTACTATATAATAGATTTATGGTAGGGAAAAAGGCCTTTAAGAAAATAATTCCTAAGCTGAACAAACTTTAAGTGATGTCTTGCAGTTCTCTACTGACCATATCGAGCGAGCCCGGAATGCTCGTTACGTCGGAGTACACGGTTCCTTCTAAACCGAGAACACGTGTTTGCTGGTATCCCACACACACACGTGTAGCCTGCCGGGACTATGAAAGCGTGGCTCTGTTCCCTTCTTCAGTGACTTACAAACTTACAACATATTACAGATCTGGCCGTAATTCAATGAGTGCCTCGTGTAGAGTTCCACTTTCCACACATACACGGACACACATGAGCTATCCAGCTTCAGTTAAGACGCGGTAGGAGCACCACTTTAGAAAATACAAACATAATTTACTTAGGCTGAAAGAAAATACTATAATCCACTGCTGGAGGCCAGACACTTATCCAAGAAACTCAATTTGTGTCCATTATATATAAACTATTATTTAAATTATGTATTTATGTATTATAAATACTTACTTTATATAATATATCATATATACCTATTTATATTATATAATATATATATTCATTATGTTATAATATAGGTATATATAGTATGTATACCTATATATTATATAAATATATAGGTATAAATATATATACCTATATATTATATAAATTACATTTTAAATATATTTATAACTAACACAAATTTACTCTCTTGGTATAATGTGTGTAGGCCTATAAGGATGCGGATGCAGGTTTGATGGAAAGGGGGGCAGGCAGAGAAAAGGTGTTAAAGGATCTAATGAGCCTTCTGTTTTACATTGAAAATTAATACATAAAATATAATAGTTTTTTTTATAAATAAATTATTACTCTGGATTATATTATTAAGTCGATTGGCCCTTTTCATTTGGTGTAGAAATGCAGAGCCATGGGAACAAACTGTTATCTTCAAGAATGTTTATTATTTTGCAATTTTCTTTTCGGAATGGGTTTGTTCAAGAATAGAAGTATGTTGATTAAGTTATCCTTTTTATATACACAACTCCTCTATAATTTTAACAATGATCAAATATCGATAATATTGATATTTTTC
>CABFWB010001425.1:71575-88388 GCA_902151455.1 Timema bartmani
GCAGTGTAGGTATATTTTGTGTGTGGTGTTAAAAACACAGCTAATGAACCTCACCTATAATGACCGCAGTGCAGGTATATCTTGCCTCTAGAATTACAAACACTAAAATAATGATTAAGTTTGCTATACGATATCTTTTGCACACGCTAAACTGTTACCGTCCTACGAATGTTAAGTTGAGCCAAAGTTATCCAACTATTGATTTGTAATTAAGATAGTATGACGATAGTGTGGATACATTTCCTTCGCGTTACTGACAAGAGGCTGATATTGGTACAGTCTCAACCAGAATAACTGTAGCCGTTTACTGCGGTGGCATTACGCCATTTTATTATTATTGCTAATTAATTATTAAAGTTTCTCTGTAGATTACGTATGTTAACAAAAAACTATCTCTACTAATCTCTGGTCGTTAATGAAGTTAATGTATGTATTAATTTTTATCGGTTGAAGTGATTTATAATATAAGAGAGGAAAATAAATTTTCTCACACCTCGCGGGTAAAACTGAGACTAACTTTTTTTGAGTAGATTATTTCACAAGGTAAATTTAATATGTTTTTCTTTTCATTTATTTGAGGTATTTAATGTGCACTTCCTGAACTGACTGATTATATCAGTACACGACTTACAAACTAACTTACATCTAAAACATATACAATGCACAGCCCCCAGCCGTATATTCATTACTATGAAAGAGTTAACCCACATCTCATCAATTATAAATTTTGCGGCCATGTCAAGAATCTAATCCGAAACCCTCAGATAAGTAGACAAACATGCTACCAACTGAGCTAATAAGGTGTCGGACCGGCACATGTTAAAAACACTTATTAAAATAACTATACCCTGATTTTGGTTGGAAGAACAGTTTCGAAAATTCAAACATATTTCTTTGCGGCCAACATTAATAACATTTTACTACCTATATTATTTGTGTTATTCTATAAGTATCTATAGTAATAAAAGGAAGTGTTTGTGTGTGTGTGTTTGTGTGCGATGCCCAGCCAAATCTACGGCACGCAGAGATCTGAAATTCTTAACATAGATGGACGGAAGGGGTTCCAAATACACCTCGAAACAGGATTTTTAAATTTTTAATTAGGATATTTTTAACAAATTTTTAAAGGGGTCACGGTTAACGACGTGCGGGATTGCTAGTTGATAAGATCCATCCACAACTTGTGAATGTGAGGAATGCCAGGCCTCCACCGTGGTTCGGATTCCACGTTAAGCTGTAGGTCCTCCATTTCATCAACCATTGCACATTAGCGTAAGTGCGTATAACCCGAACGGGTAGTAAGACGCGGTGCTGCTGCTAATAATAATAATAATAAAAATAAAAATAATAATATTAATAATAATAATAATAATATATCAAAAGTGACAGCTGCAGATTACATGACTTGATGTATGACCATATAAAAATTGTTTTAGTAACTAACTTCTGCTATTCTTCCTACCAAAACAATAATATAGCTTAAATATGCGAATAGCCCGGATGGACTGACAGCAAGACCCGGTGCGCATAAAAACAATCTTGAAATATTTATCAAAACAATGCACAAACCTTTTAATTCCACTGCGAATAAAACCATACCCAATATACCCGGCCGGCAATTGTGGTGGGTACATCCCTTAAGTCCTACATCCCCTCCAAGTCCTACATTCCCTCTAAGTCCTACATCCCTCATCCATCCTTCGGTGGTGATATTAATTGTGGATAGCCCGGACGGGAAGCAAGGACCGGTGAAAGAAAAAAACACGGCTTGGGGTTTTGGAATCTACTATTCAATCCAAGTGTAAGTAAATCATAAAATTATAACGACTCCATTTTATATTATTATTATTGTTATGTTTTTGATATTTTCAATAGCAACATTTCTTGTGAATTTGCCCTTGTTAAGGTAGGTATTCATGTCCCTTCTCGAGCCTCTCATAATCTAAAATTATTTTCTCTCAACAGATTTTACAATATTAGACCTATAGGCCGTTGTATCCATAGCGCAAATTCGAGATTTGTAAAATTTGACTTTTTATCACAAAAGAAGAGCCAGACCCAGAGCAGCTATTTAGGAACTCCTTTATAATTAGTCTTCTCAGTAGATATTCTACCTCAAATATTTCAATTTACATTATTTTGCTTTTTGTTTATTTGCTGTCGTGGTTTTTATTTTTTATTATGTCAATCCCTTTTAAATGCGTATGCTTTAACCACTAATATTTATTTATGTAATTTATTTATTTATTATTATCATCTATTCTTTATCGCCTCGTCTTACTATCGATTCAGGTTATACGCATATGTACTAATTATGCTAATGAGCTAGAGATGAGGAAGGTTGAATTTAGAGGAAGTGCTTACAGCATTTGCGTGGAGGTAGAGTGGAAAACAACAACACCCAACCGGGATTCGAGCTCCAATCTTCCTGTCATCGGCAGTCTAGTCTAACACAAGAATGACGCCTTAGATCATGCGGTCACTGAAACAGGTTTTAGTAACTATTTATTTATATTTATGTATAATTATTTAGCTGGGATTATTTCTTTTATTTTCTCATGTAATTATACTTACTTGTAAGGTACTTGGGTAATTTTCAGTGCTGGCCTGTTATAGGTCTCACGAATGTTGGCCAGCAATATAAAAGAAAGTGAAATTGAAATTATTAATTTAAAAAAATAAAAAGTTAGTAACAAATTATTTACTGTTTGTTTATTGTGGACTCTTCAATAAATAATTATTAGTATTGGATTAGCTCCTTATTTTTGGTTTTTCCTCCAGGTATTTATTCTGTAACAAAATATATCATTGTAATAATTTATTGTACAAAAAAGCAATGTATTTATTATTTTGCAAGCCTTGGTCGCTGTATTTTTTCAGCGTGAAAATTATTATTTTTATTATTGCCACTCAATATCTTCAGTATTGATGCTAGACATTGATTAATTTACTGGAAGTAAAATTCATATCCAAATATTGATATGAAATATAAATAAACAAACATCATCAAAACTGAAATTTTATTTTATTTTTTAAATATATATGGACCAAAAAAAAATATATTCACAATTTTTAACGTTCAATAGAACGGTGATTAACGGTAGTATTTTAAAATTTCTTTAGTTTCTTTAATTTACCTCAAAAAGCTGCAACTTTCCTCATTTACATAAGAAGAAAAAAAAGCTACGTGTGGCTTATTTTTAGCTGAACATTGTATAAAATGCCAGCATAACCCTGGAAGAGTTGAAATTATAATTTTAAAATGTTTAATTAACAAACGTCTACGACATTGTGAGTGTCCTTCAGTGTGGCAATGTCACTTTGGTGCCATCTTTTTGTAATAAAATACACGTAGATTAACGATGATCTCAGAGATAGGTGCGAGAAGAGGAAAATATGATGAGTTGGAAGGAAATTTGCATTGAAGTCAAATACTATTTGCAATTCAGGAGTGGGTAAATATGTACTTCCCGTCCCCAATAAAAGAGGTTTAATTCGTTTATCGTAAGTCAAGTTGTCCTTTGTTTGATTCTTGGATATAACAATGAAGATATTCACTATTTAGAAGGGACAGTGTTTCACTGCAGTCCAATTTTCAAAGGAAGAGCCTTTTAGAAAATACGACCTTTTATTTTACGGCCAACATTGATAACATTCTACCATAATATTAGTATTATTTTCAGGTATTAATAATACAGCCAACTCTCGATAACTCGTACTAGAGGGGTCGGGGGTATGTCTGAGCTACAAAAAGTCCGTTTTATCGAGGGGAAATAAAGTTGTGCCTAAGGAATGAAAACTAATACTTTATCTAAAGTAATATTATACTTTAGTATGACGAGGTAGATACTACTTATCAGATAAGACACATACACAAATAACACAGTTAAATACTGGAATAAGAAAGGATGAGATGACAATAGGCCTATAGTACTTGCAATTTATCTAAATACAGTACTGTATGTGCGGGGGTGAGATGGGAGGGGTGGTAGCGCCGCGTTGCCAGATCTCCTACTGTATGTGAGGGGTGGTAAGATGGGAGGGGTAGTAGCGCTGCGTTGCCAGATCTCCACCAGCTGCCAACCGCATTACACTACTTCTATAATATTTCTAGCCTGCCAGCATGTGGCTGGCGTTTTACTATACTATACCATTTTATTTTTGGAAAATGTTGTCCGAATTATCGGAAGTTGAAGATATCGAGATCCGAGATATCGAGAGTTGACTGTACATATCAAACGTAACAGCTGTAGAGTATATGACTTGAAGTATGAATACGTGACAGTATATCTAGTAGATTTTTTAGCTGTCATTTGTAAGACGCTTTCTGTGAAAATTAGGATGTAATTCTAATCCTGTACTGTCATAGATTGAATTATTTCATAAATCTGCTGCCGATATAATCTTTAAACCAGCGATATAACTCAAATTTGGCGAAGGGTCGGATTATCAAACTCTGGGTGCTTTGTGAGCCACACAACGTCTTACTACCCGTTCGGGCTATGCGAGGGCGGATCAAAGACGTGTCGTTGAGGGGGGAGGAGGGTTTTAATAAGGTTAAAGTATAAATTTAACAATTTAAAATAATGATAATGTTAATTTATAAGAGTTTTAATAATAATCACATTATTTCTAGCTTATGAAAATAATTTTGATTAATAATCATAATAATAAAAAGATTGATGGTAAGAAAAAACATAACTTTGACAACAAATTTGTGATTTTAATACCAAAAAAAACATAAAACGAAAAGTCACCGCCATAATAAAAGTAATAAATATGTACATTGGCCTGAAATGTTTTAGTAGGTATTAATAGAAAAACATATGTATTTAATACAAATAATTGGTTTTCATGCTAAACTTAGTAATCTAACTATTGCAGCGTTTTGGTTTTAAGCCACTCGCTTTTATGCACATTAGAACTAAGTTGGAAGATTTATTGTTCTTTACAACATTAAGATATTGGTTTCAATATTTGATTATTTTCTATGCGAGGTTTTGTGGTGAGGGAATCACCGCCATCGCCCCCTCTCCTCTCCTGGATCCGCCACTGGGAGTATGAACATTTAAACCACGCTAGAAGGTAAGGAATTAGGAATATATAATTTAAAGAAAATGTAGCCACAAATGAGTAAAGGAAATGTCGGAAAACATCTACCAAACACCACTCTCTGTACATTCAGCAAAAAATTGAACCCTGACCTCACCAACACTGGCATACTAGACTATAATAATCTTATGTTTAATCCGCATGCCCACCTATGTAACTATATTATAGGTTTTTGATGCTTTGTATTTAAAATCATTCATGTATAATTAGAATATTAAAAAATATATATATTCAGGATGTTTATGTGGGATATCGAAATACTAAGCAGATTTTATTAAATTATGTAAATAAATATTACCACAATCAAATATTTAAGGTGATAAAATAAAAGCACAAGACAAAATTATTCTATGTGTTTTTAGTTATTAAAAATTATTCACGCATTGAAATTAAACTTTGTGTGTGTGAGTGCGTATTACTACACGCCGGATAGTAGTATGTAAGTTTTGCAGACAAACGGGACGGTCAGATGTGTCTCGCGGGCCTGATGTGGCCCGCGTGTTTGCAAACCCTGCTCCTAATCATTTGTACCCACGTCCCTGCCTGGTTTTGCATCACACGAAGACTAAGCTTTCCATCCCAACAGGATTTTAACCCAAAGATATCATGAAGAGCTGATATCGTCGGAAACCAAACACCTCTACTTCTTTTACCCCCCAAAAATAATCCCGCATCACAGCCCCACGGAAATCTTAGTTCTCGTGCCAAAATATTTTGGTGGAAAATCCGTTCTTGAAGGTCCTATTTTGTACCAGAATTCTACAGAATAGTTTTATTTTGGTAGGATAAAAGGTCTTCCATAACGGAACTATGTAGTAGGATGCTAGTACGAAATAAGACCTTCCAAAATGGGCTTATTATCACAATCATGGTACATCTGTCCAAAACGGGCAGCAGAAAACAGTATTGGCATGGCGGGGCTGGGTGACCTTGAACTATTGCTGTACACACAACAAGTGAACGACCGAGGATTGACGAAATAATCGATTCCTTATACCAAAAAAAACTTTTTTATAAGAAAGATAGACCCGTCATTGTTGATCTGATTCAAGGTCAAGCTCGTGAATGCACCTTTATTTGATGCCACGATTTGGAGGGGGGAGTTATTTTTTATGAGTTGGCCCAACATGAGCAGTGAACCCGTGTAATCTCATGAATTGAGGTTATGGTTGGGTTTAAGTTTTAGCTCCTCTGGTAGTTTATTGAAAATTATTTTTGGATGTTGTTTCAAACTCTAAAAGACCATATGAGTAAGTATATGTTCGATTGAAGCGTACAGTTTATTGATTGATTATTCTGAGGATATTTAAATTGCGCCTTTGAACCAAACGCGTTACAGACTTACTCAAGACGTTGAATTAATCAAGTATGCAAAGAGAAACGGTATGGGAAATATAGGATTTGCTCCACGTGAGAAAACATCACTCGCGGCCGCGCATAGCTAATCAATCGCTGTACTCTACCTTTTGTTTGTCGTAGTTAAAAAGAACTTCAGGGAATGCGGAGGTTGCCGTTAGCACTAGATCACCTTGGCTGCTCAATGTCAAGGTCAGCATCTGTACTTTGTAGACCAGGCATAATATTATTTTACAGCGCATCTTCCTACGTTCGGGTTATACGTTCATCATTGCGCTAGGGAAGAAAGGCTGAGGAAGGCAGAATTTTAGATGAAGGGTGCTTGTATTTGTGTGGACGAAGAGTGAATGGCAGTCCAGTCTATTGCGAGAGCGACACCTCAGACCACACGACCCCCGAAGCGGGTTTAATACTCTTAAAATTGTATATAAGTAGATGTTTCAATGTCAGGTATTAGAAACTTCACGTATCTTTAAACAGAAGACTACCCGTTTCTTTGGCCGCGTGATTTAACGCGCTACTCTCGCAGTAGACTAAATTGCCGATGATGGGGGGATCAAAAGCTGCAAAAACACGACCCTTAAGTCGCTTTTCTTACACTTCCCCCTGAATCAATACGTTTATAACTATACACCGTTGTATTTTTACTAGGAATTGTGCATTGTACGCTTATACACTATTTATACACTATTCCACGGCCCCGACTATTCATAATTATTATTAGCACCGCGTCTTACTACCCGTTCGGGTTATACGCACTTACGCTAATGTGTAATGGGTAGGGTGATTGTGAGATGAAATGGAGGACCTACAGTTTAACGTGGAATCCGAACCACGGTGGAGGCCTGACATTCCTCACATTCACAAGTTTGTGATTAATACACGTCTTGTCAGAGGTGAAGGAAGGGTTTGGCAATCAGATAAATCTGTGCCGGGACCTAGGATTGAACCCCGGACCTCAGCACAGAAGTCTGACACCTTACCCCTAGATCACCAGGTCACCTCCTATTCAATATTAGTTATGAGTTATATTATGCATGAATATAAACCCAGCATAAGTAACCCCAACATTTAATGTCATATACATTTTTGTAGCATCTTTCATCGGCATCCCACTAATTCCAAAATACCAAGGCCGGCGCTGAAACAAAATATACTAATGATATAAACTGAAACTCAATTCCCTTTTTATTTTAGAGAAGCAGAGAAGGAAATAACACCAAAGCTTCAATCAAATCGTAGTAAAACGAAAACTAATTAGACCTGCTTCATTCTAATTTCATCCACCAATGTATGACAAGCAAAAAAAAAAAAAGCTTGGAACGATCTTGGCGAGGCTGGGCTTCCTGATGTATAATTAAATCTTCAATGACTTCATTTTGTTCAAATTAGAGTAATTACATATAATTAAATAGTTGAACAGAATATATTGGCTCCATCGTTGGAGGAACGTGACGGAAAAATTCACTAAGTGCTGGGGTGTTCTTGATTTAAAATATTTAATTATTTTCCTTGCTAATTTCAATGTCCATTCATTGTATTTAATCTCCCCTTGCGCATCCATGTACGTATATTGCCTTTTATGTTTTGTAACGATTATTTTCTCTAAAAAAAATAATGCGTATTTTCGTTTAGGGCACTTATGGACGCATTTGTTTCAAAGTATTTTTATACCTAAATAATAATACATTAATGGGTTGAACGATTAAATATAATTGAGTTTAAGGGTCTCCCTCCATTCCAGTGACTTTAATTAAATAAATAATAATAATGAACAGTTTGGTTGAAAACTATTAAGAGTACACTAATCTCGGTGACCTGGTAGTCTAGGGGTAAGGTGTCATACTTATGTGCTGGAGGTCCAGGGTTCAATCCTCGGTCCTGTCACAGATTTACCTGATTGCCAAACCCTTCCTTCACCTCTGACAAAACGTGTATTAATCCCAACTTGTGAATCTGAGGAATGCCAGGCCTCCACCGTGGTTCGGATTCCACGTTAAACTGTAGGTCCTCCATTTCATCTCAACAATCACCCTACCCATTACACATTAGAGCAAGTGCGTATAACCCGAACGGGTAGTAAGACGCGGTGATGATAATAATAACAATAGACTAATCTCAGTGTTTTTGTAAATGCCATATGTGCTTTATTCCCTCTCAGGGATTTCCGCATGCTCACACTAATAGGGTCAGAGGTGAGTAAGGAACACCCGAAGTGAAATGTACACGCATTTGCGTGAACGGAGAGTGGGAATTCATTTAGGAAAAAATATCTCAGTGCATCTATTCGAGTTTCAAAACCCCGACCTTCTTATCACAAGCAAACCCATTAAGACGAAACTGACGCCTTTGGCCATATGAACATTGGCGAAGATTGTACATTAATTTAAGTACATATTAAAAGAAGGGTAAATAATAATGAAATGCATCAACCATTCACCTAGACAGAGTGATATGGTTCAAGTTAAAATAATTGATAAAGCGGAACCTCCTTTACCCGGAATGAATAATTTATATATATACTAAAAAAACTCCTTTCAAATACATTAAATGATCGCGATACTGTAGTCGCAGGGTAAATACAGTATTGTAATGAACTAAAACTGTACTGTAATCAGTATTGTACAGTATGCTGTAACTTGGTTGGAGCTCAAACTGTGTTCTGTCAACAAACGTCTGATGCGGTTGGATTTCCCAGATTACTGATGTGCGCTGATATTTTTTCCTCTAATTTCTGGAATATCCGGTTTCGTTAATCCGGATTACGCCCGATCCCAGTTAGGTCGGGCCGGATAAACGAGGTTCTACTGTACAAATCTATCGAACAAACTTTCTCATATAGTGTGGAACAAAATTTTCAAAAATAAATTTTTAGTAAACCACCCCTAAGTAAGTTTTCTTAAGAAAAATATCATACCCTCTTGTTAATCATCCAATTTTGAGGATTAATGGTCACCTTAGCTTAAACATAAAGGTAGTTTTCAGTCTTCAGCGCTACTCGTGGGGACCTACACTTCTTACGTTGGCGACCCCTGTATTGAGCGTTTACGGAGCCACCTAGCGAGCGTATCAAGACAGATTGAAGGCTCCCCCCAGAAGAAGCAAGCTCTAAAAAGAGAACGTGTTAAATTGAGGGGCCATTAAACTCCTGTCACCGTCCACACTCAAACCAACACGAGGCGACGTTGGCGTCTCTTTAAGATGGCGCTCTAAAGGTGTTCTTTTTGGTTCATTTCCCAGGAGTCTAAGTACCCGTTTGAGCTATACGCATTCATTTGTTACACTAATGGAGTAGGTATGAGGAAGTTAGAGTTTTGGAGGAAATGTACCTGCATTTGTGTGGAGGGTGAGGGAAGAACAAGTCAGAGGAAAAAAATACCCTCAGTACACCCAACCGGGATTCAAACCTTGATCTCCTTGTCACCGGAAGTCCAATGTAACACGGGAGTGACGCGTCAGACCATGCGACTACCGATGTTTGTTACACACTTCTTTTTTTTTGTTATCGTGCTTCGCGTATTACTACTACCCTTCCTGAATACAAAAGAGTTACAAAAATTACTAAAACCATTTTAATATATTCATAACCTACTTCGTTGGCCGCATGATATAAGGCGTCACTCTCACAATAGACTAGACTGCTGAAGACAGGGAGATTGGGGTTCAAATCCCACTAGGGTGTACTGAAGGTGATTTTCTACTATTCCTCCAAGCAAATGCGGGTACACTTTTTTCTAAATTCACCCTTCATCATCCCTAACACATTATATGAAGTTTTTATAAAAACAAATATATGTTTTTCTGTGCCGAAGATTAATAGCATTCTACATATATATACTCACACTGTTCCCTTACAGGGGTGGCTAAAATTGTGTATATGACTCAGTTTATTGGCCCACTCCGTAAGGGAATAGCGGGATTAGGTATGTATGATTAGGTTTGTGTAGAATGATATCAATCTTCGGTACAGACAAACATATAGGCTTATTTTTATTTTTAAAAACTTCTTTTTACCAGAATCCTCCTATTAGTACTGTACATCCAACCAAGACTCGAACGCCAACATTCCCACCAAGAGAAATCCAAACCAACCTGACGAGAGCGATGCCGTAGTTTATGTGCTCACCAATACACGAGAGATACAATATTATTACTATCACCACGTCCTACTAAACATGTATAATAATTACTCTAATGGTGTAGAGATGAGGAAAAAGGCATCTTAGAGGTAATCTACCGGCATTTACGTGGAAGAAGAATGGGAAACCATTTAGCAAAAAACCACCCTCTGTAGTAGGCCCAACCGGAGTTTGAACTCCGATCTTACCGTCATCATCTGGCTATAGGAAACAAGTTACGGTTACAAAGTAAATTTTGAATGCAGGCTTCGATTACTAAACTGTCCAATCAATGACAATTAATGTTGACGCTGAGTGACAGTTTTTAAGGTGCAGTGGAAGAGAACGCGATAAAAGGTAAGAGTTTTTGCAGTTTTTAAAGTAAAACTTTTTTTGATTAAAATAAATAAAATATTTCTCCACTTGAAACATAAATTTTAATTTTTTTTCACATGATGATTTCAACAGTTTTTGAATATCTTTCATGAGCATAGCAGCATTAAATAACAAAACTTTTAAACAAAAAAAAAGTCGTAATTAAATTCCAGAGAGCCATTGACAGATATTAAACAACTGTTGTTGAGGTAAGCAAGTGAAGAAAATTAAACTCTTATGTTTCTACTGGAGAATTATTTGATTTATTTTGAGCAAACGATGTTTTACTTCAAAAATTGCCAAAACACAGGCCTTTTTTTACGTTCCTTTCCACACCACCTTAAAAACATCCCTAGGAGGATTTAAAGAATATCACGAGGTTAGATATTGGACTTTTTGTGTCCCGCAGCGATAAAACACATGCTCAAACGTGTAAAAAAAACGTAGTAAAGTAATGCTCGAAAGTCACGACTGAGCTAAATCTTTCCGTACAGTTTCACGTGATTAAATTTATTTATTTAGTACCGCGTCTTACCACCCGTTCAGGTTATACGCTTAAGTACTAATTATGCTAATCGATTAGAAATTGGGAAGGTTAAATTTAGATTAAGTGAGCCCATATTTGCGTGGAAAAACATTTAGGAAAACCACCCTAGTTCACCCAACCTAAATTTGAACCTCAATCTCCCCGCCCTCCCCATGGTTAAAGAATGTAAGATGTGTCGAATTGAAAGGTTATATTATATTTTAATGTTTGACAATGAATAATTAAAAGAACATAAAATGTTATAATAAAAATGAGTGTAATGGACTCAGACGCGTCAAACCACTCCATTTTTCACTAAGGCTGACGATGACATAAAAATGTCGAAATCACTGTATTAATAAAAATGTTATGACTGCATGGTGAACAAATTTAAAATGACTAGATAATTTTAATTGTTTCTCAAATTTTTGTAAACTTTTTAAATAACTAATATGTGCTATTTTCTTAATTGTTACATGTTTTTAACAACTATTTAATTATGTTTTATAAACACAATTTTGACTATTTTTCTCCTTTTATCTATTGATGACAAACTTTGTGTTTGCGATTTTAACTGTAAGTTATTCTATTGTTACAATATGTATCTACTTCACTAATTTTTATTATATCATATGTGTTTTTTTTTAATATGTATTGTCAAACCCTCGGAGGCAGAAGTGAAATAGCTGATGTTTCGAATAAAAAATATTTATTTAAAAAGGCCATGATTGCATTTTATTACGCATTTATTTGATTAATAAAAATATCTATAAATATATGTGCATAGTGCTAAGATGTTATGTGAACGTGTGTATGTATGCATGCATATTTCATGATACAATTTTGGGAGATTAATAAACTTTTTATGGAAGTGTAGAATCTAATAGTCAGATTTAGCCCTTGGGATGAAAAAAGTTGGACCACCCTGTTTTATACCATACAGAACTATTTTCTCCCCCCCCAATAAAGTATCACCCCCCTTGTCTTTCTACAAAGTAGAATTTCATGCCTAGCCTCACCAGAAATACAAAACGTATGACTTCTAAAAGAAAAAAAATCTGTATTATTGAACTTATGAATATGATGTAATAATGTTACACTCCATACACAGAATCGTGCCTAAAAATACGTTTATGGTAATGTTGAGCGTGACGTTGAGTAATAATAAAACTAGCCAGCACTAAGGAAATAATCGATCTGCCGCCGTAACCACATGGTAAACATTTTCTCAGCACTTCCCACACGCACGGAAAACACGTTAGAGGGAGCAAATGGAGATGAAATATCGTGAAATTATTACGCGGTGGACTGAAATAATTATCCAAATGGCTCCTCGGCCCATCTCCAGCACGAACGAGGTACGATGCGGTGGGTGTCCTGTTTTACAATGCAAAACAACGGGCAGTGGTAGGAGGCCTAACTTTCGTTGCTCGGTCAGGAGAGGATTGGGGAGTGAAGGGGGCACTGCTTGCTACAAGGTCCAGGGTCGAGTACTGATTAGGGATGAGTTGGTGTGGCCACGAGACGTTTCGCCAATCTACAAAAACATTAAGAGCCTATATGACAGCCAGTTGACCGGGATATTAGGTAAACTTAATGTTCGAACCAGTTTTGTGCTTTCTTCACTTGACAACAGAAAGATTGGGATCAGTTTCTTGTTTCTTTGTTTTTGTTTTCATTTTAACATATTTATTTCTCAATTTTGTTTACTAAAGTAGAATGTTTTAACTGGTTTCATTTTCAATATTTTCTATATTAGAACATAAAATACAGAATTAAGAAGTGTGTCCTAAGTTAGTAGCCCGTCTCACCCCATGAATAGCACCTAAGTTAGGTGTTATCCATGGAGTGAGACGGACTACTAAGTTAGGTGCTATCCATGGGGTGAGACGGACTACTAAGCTAGGTACTATCCATGGGGTGAGACGGACTACTAAGCTAGGTACTATCCATAGGGGTGAGTTGGACTAAGTTAGGTACTATCCATGGGATGAGACGGACTTCTAAGTTAGGTGCTATCCATGGGGTGAGACGGACTACTAAGTTAGGTGCTATCCATGGGGTGAGACGGACTACTAACTTTGGTGTTATTCATTGGGTGAGACGGACTACTAATTTAGGTACTATCCATGGGGTGATACGGAATACTAATTTAGGTACTATCCTTGGAGAGAGACGGACTTCTAAGTTAGGTGCTATCCATGGGATAAAACGGACTACTAAGTTAGGTGCTATCCATTGGGTGAGACGGACTACTAATTTAGGTACTATCCATGGGGTGAGACGGACTACTAATTTAGGTACTATCCATGGGGTGAGAACGGACTACTAACTTAGGTGTTATTCATGGGGTGAGACGGACTACTAATTTAGGTGTTATTCATTGGGTGAGACGGACTACTAATTTAGGTGTTATTCATTGGGTGAGACGGACTACTAAGCTAGGTACTATCCATGGGGTGAGACGGACTACTAATTTAGGTACTATCCATGGGGTGAGACGGACTACTAACTTAGGTGTTATTCATTGGGTGAGACGGACTACTAAGTTAGGTACTATCCATGGGGTGAGACGGACTACTAATTTAGGTACTATCCATGGGGTGAGACGGACTACTAACTTTGGTGTTATTCATTGGGTGAGACGGACTACTAAGTTAGGTACTATCCATGGGGTGAGACGGACTACTAATTTAGGTACTATCCATGGGGTGAGACGGACTACTAATTTAGGTACTATCCATGGGGTGAGACGGACTACTAAGACTATACATTGAATTTTAAGATTTTTGGACATTTCATTGAAACACCTAATTCAAAGAATGATAGAGTGAGAAGTCCGTCTGATATTTGAATAAGAAAACTCCTTTGCCCCTATAGATATTTTTGAAGAAAAACTTACAACACATATGATTAATTATTAATATTATTTTGTTTCAAATAAAAATCTTGATTTATATTTTGCAGGTGCATTGAAAATATTGTTATATTTGCTTTCCAAAATAAATTATTATTCATCCATAATCTTATACAAAGATTCCAAACAAAGCCGACCATTGTCTTTCTATGACAAAAAATAGTTCTCATAAACGTCCAGCGTTTAAACGATTTCAAGCATGTTAGTTATTAATTGTTCTTCCTCTCGAAGACAAACCGCATTTTGTTTGGAGAAAAACGCAAAGTCATTTAAGTATTGATAAATTTCCAAGACTTCTATCTTAGAGAAGTGGTGGGTTAATTGTTCTTGATTGTGACTTGCATTTTAAACGTTTTACTAATGAACGTTTATACTTTAATATTCCTGATGCCATCATTGAATCCCTTGGAGTCGTATTACTAAGCTTGTAGACCACAAAGGTAGCTCGGACTAAGTAGTTTGATTATGGGAGGGCCATGCACATAAGTGTATTAATTTATAGGGAGGGTAGAGGTGTTGGGGTAGGGGCTTGGTGAGAAGTCACCCTTAAAGAGATGCCAATTAATTATTTTGATATTAAATACTGCTGGAAGCAATTTAAAATGTTTTAAAACTCAATCGGCGTAAAAGTTACTAGACATTTTATTTACCTGCTTAATCTATGGCATCAGGAACTCTAAAATCCAATGTCGCACTTACAAAACTACGCCACCTATTCCTATCTTGAGTTAGTTCTATCCAGTCCACCTCATTACACCCTATTCCTATTATTAGATAGTTATATCCAGTCCACCTCATTACACCCTATCCCCATCTTGAGCTAGTTATATCCAGTCCACCTCATTAAACCCTATCTCTTTCAGGTCCATTCTAATACTATCCTCCCATCTGCGTCTAGGTCTTCCCAATAGTCTCTTCCCATTGAGTTTGCCAGTCAGTAGCCTGAACAAGGTTCTAGAATCTCTCATTCACTCTGCATGTCCTGCCCAAAGTAATCTACGAGACTTGATTCTCCTAACAATGTCTTGTGATGAATACAGGGTATATAACACATCATTATGTAACCTCCTATACTCCCCAGTAGCCTCATCCCTTTTAGGACCATATGTCTTCCTAAGAACCTTGTTTTTGTAACATTGACTTACATTTGAACTCGCCCCCATGCTAAACTTCATACTCAACTCGCCGCAGATTCATACTACCCGCTCCAAACAATATTCAATAATATTCTAAACCCTACAATAGTACACTTCACTATTGTAGTTCCTGTAAATTGAGACATCGTAATAGACAATTCTAATCAATAAAATCAATTCTATAGAACTGGGAAATACATTGGAATCTGTACTCACCAAATCTATCTTGTGTAGACAACGACGAGCAACACCGGGTAGTAACAGAGACTCCTTCACCGAAGTCAACCCCGACTAAATCAAATAGACACTGAAGAGGTTCCGAGCCAAACTATCCACGATCACACTATCCACCTGCACCCTGGTGGATAGTTCCAGGACTACAAAAATAACGTCCGATTGAAGAATCGCTTCTCTAAATGAAGAATGGGACAATAATATCAACAAGCTACGTCATGTTTCATTCCTTCTAGAAGGAAGGCCACCGACAGAATTGTTACTTTCCCCCCACCTTGTTACCCTGCTGTGAAAAACCCCTATATAAAGTCCTGTACTCGTATTATTAAAATGACTATTCAACCAACACTGGATGGAGGAATATAGTCCTAGGACCAGGACTATGCCAGGATCATCCATGATAATCTACGAACATTAACTATGGCAACGTATACTTTGAACATTATAATTCTAAACTTTAACTTTTGTATAAGCCGTGTTAATTTTCTTGGCCAAAATGTAAAACTATAAAATGACTGTCGCCACTTGGGCGCTCGAGACAGCTGTTTATTTTGATCTTTACATTATATTGACTTTGATAAATTTTTGTGTTGAAGGAGTTTATTAATATTTCATTCTGAAATAATGTTGCAAGTAAAATGTTTTGATTTCTTTTGTTATAATGAACTCTAATAAAAATTGTACTATTTGTGTCTTATCAACAAAAGGGTAACGACGAGATTCAGAAATCTTAAGAGTTTATAGAAAGAGAGAGAAAGTCTGTGCGGTGCGCCGTACCATTTATTTATTATGACTGCTATCACACTACATTTGACTGTATTTTTCTTGTATTTTACTTATAAGATATATAATTATAATGGAATCGAAGATGGTGGGAAGACAGTTAGCTGGAATTTGCAAGAATTACCAAAAATACTTTTAAATATTCTTAAGTCAAGCCTTGTACACTTTAACTGTAATTTTTTTTATGAATAATATCAATACCTAGGTAATATAGTAAAATATTACCAATATTTATGGCAAAAAAAAAATCTTCGTT
>CABFWB010001425.1:88398-103189 GCA_902151455.1 Timema bartmani
GTTGTCTAAAAAAAAAAAAATTGCCCTCAACTACTTCTCTCAAACAGTTAAATGCTTTTTAAATTAGCTATTTCTGCAAACTTGACAATGTATCTCAAATAATGTAATATTTTTTGTTGTTTTTTAGCACCACGTCTTACTACATATTTAGGTTATACGATATGAACCAATTAGGCTAATGAGTTAGGGATGAGTTCGATTAGATTCAGGGGAAGTGTATCTACATTTTCGTGGTGGTAGAATGGAAAACCATTTAGGAAAAAACACTTTCAGTAGGCTACATCCAACCGGGTTTTGAACCCAGATCTCCCTGTCATTGGTGGTATAGACTATTGAGAGAGTGACGCCTTAGACCACGCGGCCACCGAAACAGGTAATTTAATCTTAAGTTTAAATGCAAATCAGCGCTTATATATGAAAATTATACTGCTGTAAAAGCATTTTGACTTTAGCTAACTTTTTTTATTCACAAGTTAAGTTGAGCTGCTTCATACACTTCCCATCCTATAAAAATTTCTAACAACAAGCGAGATCTTCAATCCCAGACGCATTTGCACAAGACATACTTTCTGAGCTTAAACTTTAGTTAAAGCAGCGTTTTTCTTATCTTGATTCGGAAAGTCAAAGAAAAAATTAGTGTACTAAGGGGGCGGCCAGACTGGGCGAGCGACTGAGCGCGCACGCTTAAAAGAAAAAAGCTGGTTCTATTTTTCAAGCGCACGCGCTTGACCCGGTACAGTCTAGTTTACAGGCGCTAGGCAATATTATTGTATGTTAGTTCATTGAGTGCTAGGAAAACTATCTCATTTTTACATTTTTATTATTATCTATAGGCTTAGCACACTTGCTACTAACGGCTAATTTAATTGGTAAGATACTTATGTGTATATATATATATATATGTAAAACTGATATGCTAAAATACTTCAATATTATCAAGTAGGTCTTTACAAATAAGAATCACCATTAGCGTGGAGAGAGGATGAGAAAACCACAACAATAGATCACTTGTTAAAACCCCCTTAGTTCACTCAGCCAAGATTCGGAGCCTCCTCGTCAACAACTAACGAGAGCTATCTGCTAATCACGCGCTCGCCAGTCTGGCCACCCAGTCGCTTGCGCGCGCGTGCGCTCGCTCGCACGCTTGTCAGTCTGGCCGAACCCTAGAGCGGTGAATGCTTGTGCATGCTCCTTTATTCTCCCCCTAAAGCTCCTCTTTTTGTCCAAGCTTAGATTAGACAAACCAAGTAGCTCATAAGCAGCAAACTGACACTGAAGCGTGTTAATATAAAAAGGTATGCACGCTAGATATTTCGTCATGAAGCTTATAGTTTACCTGTAGTGTGTGATGGTGTAATTAATTTATGGCAAGTATATATTAGTTTTAACCTTCATATATGAGCACGTAGACTTTGTCAACTTTATCCGGTCTGGTGTGTCGGTGACTGGGAGGTCGCGGTTTGAATCCCAGCAGGGTGTACTGAGAGATACCTTTTATTAAATGGTTGCCCATGCAAACTCTAATATATTTCCTCTAAATTCTACCCTCCTCGTTAGTGTAAATATGTGTATAACTCAAATGGGTAGAAGGACGTGGTGCATAATTTATTCTAAACATCTTGATTTTAGTACCATATAAATTCTTTCAAGCATGTGAATAATTTAGATTAGCATAGATTATCAATTTCATCCAACACGTTAGCTCAATTGGTAGCGTGTCTATCTACTAGGTTAAGGTTCCGTGGTTCGATTCACGGCATGGCCAAATAATTTATCATTGGTTAAATGTGGGTTCACCCTTTCAAAGTGAAGAATTAACTGCCGGGGAATGGATATTTTGCCTTTCCTAGGTCATAAGTTAGATTATAACTTATAAGGCACATGAATCTACGACAGGCCTAGCAAGCCGCTAGTGGAAAATATATGGCTTGAATAAAAAAGTGACTAAGGCCATAGACTGGAAACAGTAATGGATGTAAAAAAAATTCTATTCCACAAAAAAACAATAATATAACATCTAAATAATACATTTTTAAAACAAGAAAAAAAACATAGTCAAACTATTTAAATGAACTGACCGAGCTCTGAATTAATAAATCATACCAACATTAATATATAAATCTATTCATATAACTATTCTTAAAACGATATCACTATTAAATTAATCGATTTACTACAATATAATTAAACGTTAATATTATTACACCCTTTACCTTCAATTTACATTTTATAATCACATAAATCCTTATTAATTCTGATCAAATAACTCCACAAACTATTTTATAAGTACACGCCCAGTCTATAGTATTAGGTTATATACTATAGTATACTTTATAATAAATTGCCTGACATCTGAAGCAAAGAGATTGGCATATTTGTATCATTTACAATAATATTCCTATTTCAAATACTTTCTTGTTCTTTATTGTTACATTAAGTTCCCAACGACTAGTCATCTCAAAACAAAGGCAGAAGCAATAAAACCATTGTCTCTATAGTGTATGGAGAAAGTTAAAACAAAAAGTTTTCTTTCCAATTTTAAAACTTTTCAACTCGTAAGAAGAAAAAGGAAAATATGGTAGAGAGGTTTTGTGTTTCCTTCATCTCTTCGTGTTCTTTAGTCATTTTGTATAAAGTTTTTGTTGTAAAGGAAACTTTTGTTGGTACCGACTCTAGTGCGTAGTTCAAAATACGCTTTTATTCAAATGCTTCCAACAAGTATTTGTCAGGAGTTTCTCTAAGATGGTCCCCCGCACCCATTATTGTTGTCAAAGTTATTCTCTTATTCTTGGATCTCTTTAGAGGAGTGTCTCTTGTCACATAAGGTCTGTACTGCGCAATTTGTGTTCTTTAAAGTAAGGCAATACTTTCTAAGAGAATCATTAATCGCCCAAAAGAGTCAGCTGATGGAAAAGACTTCAGATGTTGAAGGGAGATGGAAAGTAAACCTCAGTTAAGCTTTTGTAGTTTTTATAGCAATTCATTATGGGTCAGCATACAGTGTGTGAATTGCTGCGACACTCAAACAGATTCAGCTCCTTGTTTTCAGTGAACATGTGACTGAAGCTTCTTCACATTGAATATCACCGCTGCGAGAACTGTAGATGGAGAAAATATAATTCATTCACGATAGGTCTTTACCTGGATGACAGTTCAAAAATCATATGTTTAGGTTTTAGGTTACCAACACTTGTAAAAGAACACTGTTTTGTTATGAATGTTAAGTTTTTTAATTACATGTTATATTTTACATTTAAAATAACTTAAACTTAAGTTTTCTCACATTATTTCATTACTTTTAACAATTTCTTTTTACCCAATCCGAAACAATATTTTAAACATATATTAAAAGTACCTATTCTTTGTTTTGGAATGTTATCTATGATGTGTAATATAGTGCATGCATTAATACCTTTTAATAAAGGCATCGTATTTACTTGGTAAAGATAAAATATTTGTAATTTATTTTATATATGATTAACTATTTTATTATTAGTTTATTGTTTTTAGAAATATTTAACTGAATAAAATATAATCGTCTGCTGCGAGGATACACCATTTTAAACAACTTGTCCGCGTCATCATCAACCACATGGCTAATATTCGTTGGTCGCCATTTTAAAGCCATATTTGTTAGACCTTTTGTGAAAGTGCTCGGAATAATAATTATTTTAACTTGAATAGAAGGATAAATAAGCTTTGTGGACGACCTCAAATAAATATTAAGACTTTGTTTAATTTAAATATATTTCATAGAATTTATTACTGTGCGCGTTTATTATATTTTTAACTTTAAATTAAGTCTCTAGTTTGTTAGGTCCACGCCTTACTCTAACTTATAATAATTTATAACTAAGTTAAATTACCTTTTATTTTAATTATTGGGCTTCTGTATTAACGTAAAAAAACTTAATCCTAGATCATATTACTAATTATTTTAAGAATAACTTTGTGTATACAGATATTTTCTCTTTAGTTCGAATACATATTAGGCCTAATTTGGTTAATTTTAATCTTACTTTAATCTAACTTTAATCTAACTTTAAACTAACTTTAAACTTTTATCTTTTATCAAACTTAAATATAAGTTTAATCTAACTTTAATCTCACGAAATTTTATAAGGGGTTCTTTTTATTTGTGGATAGATTTGTGTGTGTTTTTTTGATAATGAGTTCCCAGGAGAAAAAAAGAAGAGAAGTTACAGATCACCAAGTCATTCAAAAATTTCAATTTCAAAATTCTTTGAGGCATAATATTGGCCTAAATTACTGTGGTTAACTATCACATTACTCTACATAACCATATGTTTTCATAACAGCTGTCCCAAGTGACAGTGGCAGATATCAGCTGTTGGCGTAGTGATATTTTAGGGACTATTTTTTAGTTACTTTTTGAGCTGTCATCCAAGTAAACTTAGGTCGTGAATGGCGTATATGTTTCTCACTCTTTCACACTCTCTGTCTCTCTATGTTAGCTGTTGCCAAATATCCTCTCTTTCAGTTATGTTGGAAGTTGGTATGTTGTGGTAAGAACTAACGTCAACCTTGGCGAATCAGCGTTGCCAAACTTGTCGTATACCCAAGGGAAGAGTGAGCTCAGGAAAACAAGAGAATGACAACGCTGTTTTCCAATAGTAGCCATGTTTCCTCAGAGATGATACTCAGTGTAATGAGTTGGATACAATTGAAATGAGAAAAGAGCTACAAAGTATGAATTATTAATTTTATTATTTTGCCACCTGCTTCAGTGGCCGAACGATTTAAGGCGTCAATTGCGTGTTAGACTGGCCGGCTGATGACGGGGAGATCGGGGTTTGACTCCCAGTTGAGTCTACTGACGGTGGTCTTTCCTAAATGGTTTCCCACTCTCTTTCCACTCAAATGTGAATACCTCTAAAATGATTCCTTCCTCCTCTCTACCCCATTAGAGAAATTATCATGCCTACTTAAAAACTGAACAGGTAGTAAGACGCGGTGATAAAAAAAAAGCTATTGTTTAATTAAGCCACTGCATTTGGGTATACAATCCTCAAATCAAGGTGGCTACAGAGCTTTTATTATGAAATTACCTGGCTTATTCAGGTTTCCCAGAGAATATTTTTCAAATGCCCTTTTTTCAGTTTTCCTTGGTGATTAACTGTTTTTTTTAATGATCCCATTTTTTTATTGATAGTAGCTATCAACAATCTCATGTTAGAATGTCATATCTACACATAGTATTTTGTTGACATTCAAGAAACCAACCTCTTGATTTTATAATTCCTTTTCCCATTTTTACTTGACTTTTTCAGATTTTCTTTGACTGAAAGCACTATGAGAGAGAGAGAGAAAGAGAGAGAAAGAGAGAAGAGAGAAAGAGAGAAAAGAGAGAGAGAAAGAGGGAGAGAGAAAGAGAAAATAGGGAGAGAGAGAGAGAAGGAGAGATACTGGTCAAAATAATATGCATTTTACTTGTAACTGCGCGCACAGACTTTCCTTTTAATAAATGTAAAAAAAAAAAGTATACGTTCATATTTCATTGATTCTAAAATTCCTCACATTCATTCAAAATTCGAATAAAATCATGTAACTAATAATTTTATGGATTGCCTTTAAATTGGTATGTCATAAAATAACTTAAATTGGTATGTCAGAAACTTACTCATGTTACTACAAAACAACGCATGTGTGGCCAATCCCCTTACTCTGGACTTAATCAATAGTGCTCCGTGACTGTGACGTCACTAGACCTACCGCACCTGCGGGGACAGTAAAGGTAGGAAGCGTATAATCCGAATGGGTAGTAAGACCGTGTGCTAAAAAAAAAACTGTGACTCGCGACCTGGCGACCAGCGTCCGGACTGGAGCCAGTAGTTTGCTAGGCGACTGCGACTGGAGACCAACGTCTCAACAGCGCGACTGCGACCGCACCTCTCCGGGAGCAATCCAATCGCAGTCGCGCCACATTCTTCAATAGGTACAATCGTATAACCGTGGAGAAGTAAACTGTATTGGTACGTTTGACTGTACTGGTACATTGTTGAATCTACTTTAGTAGCTGTTCGTCATAATTTCCAGCACAATATCATCACCCTCTTCTTCCACCGAACGATATGTAAGAAGTAATCGAATACTCTGACTTTGTGTCATAGTTCAGGCTAACACAAGGTCAAAATAACTAAAATAACAAGGAAGTTAAAAAAAACACAGTTGAAAAATTCTGAAAAGTGAGGAACAATCTATCTATAGGCTATTCCACAAATAAATGACACACGATTGGCAATCGACGGTCGCTTTTTAGTGAAACATTCTGGCCTACGACCGCATCTCACCACCTAACGACTACGGTCGCAGTAGCGAGTCGCAAGTTGTGGTACTGCTATATATACTGCTATATAGACAGCGCATTTTCAACCACTTCCCTTGCGCTAGACTTGGCCGATAGTGTTCTGTGACGTCAATGAGGATAAAAGTGTGGTTTGTTGCAGCAAGTGTGGGGTCCTGTTGGCATTATACTCGTGTTTGCTGTACACTCTAGCAGTAATCAGTATATATATCAGCTATGGTCTCAATAAAAGAGCAGCATCTTCAAGATACTCACACTGGGGAGCAACGCGGAATTAATGTTAAGTCTCATCTAGTCTACTTTGCCGGGGACGAGGAGGTCGGAGATTCGAATCCCGACTGGGTGTAATGAGGTGGTTTATTTCTAAATTATTCCCTACTCTCTCTCCACGTAAGCGCGGGTACATTTCCTCTCATTTCTACCTTACCCATCCCTAACCCACAAACTCAACTACAAATTAGTATAACCCGGTCAGATGAAAAAAACAACATTCAGTTTTGCTCTGTTTCTTACTATCCATTTTATAATTTGCATTTAATTAAACTAGTTGATTAGGAATAGGGTAAGTGAAATTTAAGCAGGGATGCCACTATTTTACTAGTACAAAATTATCTGGGTTTTTTTTCCAAGTTTTCCAGATAGGATCCTCATTTTTCCAAACACTTTATTTATTCCAGGATTTTATTAGGTTTTTTTAAAAATAGCCTGTGGTTTTTTCAGGGATTTTTTTCAGTAACCAGGTGTTTTCCCGGTTGCGTGGCAACCTTGTTAGAGACATTGTACCCTCATTCACGAAGAAGAATGAGAGTGGTACACTCAGAAAACACGGCTGGGACTCGATCCTCGACCTCGTCGTCACCAACCAAGAAGACTAGGTAGGATGCGCTCCATTAGTCCACGCGCGCCAACCAGCGTGGGTAAAAGAACGACCTACATCACAACTTGATGGAAGAAGTAGAGAAAACAATTAAATGAAGCCGTGTTGGGAGACTTGTAGTAAAGCAAGGAAAGGAGAAGGAAGAAAGAAACATTTTAACGACTGACATAACAATAATGTAATAAGACCATTTTATCCGCGTGCCAATCCCCTTCTGCCCTCGACAAACTCATTATTCCTTCAGGTGCTACTTATCTCCAGCCCACGGGATTAGTTGCGCCGCTCCGTAAAGCCTAACTGCTACACAGGGTGGCGTTCAAGTATTAGGCCTACATAAGCACCTTTTTGGCCATTCTAGAACCCCTCCTCCCTTTTGATCTCAAAAATAAGCAAACACCTTACCCCTCCCCCCGCTTACCCCCGTCTTGATTACGTTAAATTTGTCAACTTTTTGGTAATTTTGTTTACAGGAATAACTATCATTTATTAAATTCAATTTATAAATTTCTGGTGATTATTAACATTAAGGTGTGAATTAATGATACAAAATATTCACAATAAATAATGTTGTAAAATGAATTTAAATGTATTGTACTAAACAAAGTTTAAAAAGTTATAACATTATTTTAATTTACATTTAATTTAAATTGTAAAAATGGTATTATTAATGAATACATAAATTATTAAATTCATAAGAAAAACTCTAAACTACTTTTAATCTAATGAGCAAAGTCCTTGAATCAACGTCTCGACACTCTCAACTATTATTGTATCCATTCGGGGTGACTGGGTCACTGCGCCATTCTTGCTAGTCTCTCTCTGTCTTACGCGAGCATTGTTCTGAACCCCCTTACCCCCTTGTACCCAAATATAAGAAAAGCTTGAACCCCCTTTTTACCTCAGGTGCTAAGCGGCTCCGTGGTGTCAGTGCACCTGACTACGAGCCTAGGGGTCCCGGGTTCGACTCCCGGCTGGTACCCTGGGTATTTCCCCCGAAAGGGCAGTTAATCTAAAGGTCACCAGGGTAAGGTTAGTTCGGGTTATACGCACTTACGCTAATGTGTAATGGTAGGGTGATTGTGAGATGAAATGGAGGACCTACAGTTTAACGTGGAATCCGAACCACGGTGGTGGACTGGCATTCCTCGCATTCACAAGTTGTGATTAATACACGTCTTGTCAGAGGTGAAGGAAGGGTTTGGCAATCAGATAGATCTGTGCCGGGACCGAGGATTGAACCCCGGACCCTCAGCACAGAAGTCTGACACCTTACCCCTAGACCACAAGGTCATCCTGTAAGATTTGTTTGTTTCCACTGGTTCCACGCCCTCATGCTCACCATTCCCTCATCTCATCGGGCGGGACATGAAAAGAGCCTCCCCCTAAAGTATGTACGATTAGTTCATTCAGGCGTCCCCTGGCAATGGAACACGTGTACTGGTTAATCTTTCCACTACTGGACTAGGAATGATGTTGCCCAGACGCGCGATATTATACCTCAGGTGCTTACGTAATACTTGAACCACCCTCATATTCTCCTGTTAGCTCGACACGACACGTTTATTGAATGGCTCCCTTGAGACATGTTTTATGTACCACGAAAATATTCGCCGTGGTCAATCAAACCGCCCGCCCGCTCTGCTGACGTCGTTTGTCGGGACTCTGGGTATAGGATGGAGGTGGGCTTCTAAAATGTAATATATGGCTCTCGTGTGATAATCTAATTTCATGAATTTTTAGAAAAGAACTTATTTTTAACATTTATGTTTGTTGTTTCAGAATTTTTACAGTAAAATTTGAAAGTATGCTTAAAAAAAGAGTGAGCAAAGTTTAAAAAAAATAGAATTTGTATTATTGTATATTTAAAATTCAAGCTCACTATTTGACACTATCTTATTCAAAAGCTATTTCAAAAAGTTTCTTGAAAAATAGACTTACAACCGAATGGAGTTTTATATTACATTTTTAATATAGGAAAATAATTAACCTTTTTATTATTTTTATAATTAACTACCATACACATTTAATTTGTCAAAATAGTATTTAATTCAATATTTCCAATATGTATGCCTATATAATAGTTTTAATTAATTATTACTAATATAATTTTTTATTTTTTTATCACTGAATCTTACTACTTGTTCGGGTTGTAAGCATATATGAAATTTAATGTAATAGTGTAGGGATGAGGAAGGAAGCATTTTAGAGGTAATTTACCCGTATTTGCGTGGAAGTAGAGTGGGAAACCATTTAGGAAAAATCTCTTCCGTAGAACCGACTGGGATTCGAACCCTGATCTCCCCATCTTCTGCAGGCCAGTCTAACATGATAGTGACGCCTTAGACCATTCGGCCACTGAAGCAAGTTTTATTTTATCTAAACACGTGATGACAATAGATTATAGCATGCACCGGTGGCCACGTGGGCAAAGTCGTTTGTCTCATCTTGTTTGCTCACTCCACGGATGTAGGGTTTGAATCCCAATAGGGCGTTTTGAGGGTTTTTCTATTAAGTGTTATTTTCTTCTCCTTATACATGAATGTGGATGCACTTTTTCTAAATTATACCTTCCTAACTCTACTAATGTAAATATGTGGATAAATAGGATAGGTAGTTAGACATGGAGCACATAAAAAATAAACACGTTAAACACTTAGTCTTATGAGTAAGCAAACCTGTTCGTATTGGGTCAATCAGACTAATTTTAATTAATGTGATGGAATCGTTCAATGTGTTTACCAAGACAGTTGGTAAAATATTCGAAAACTGTGTAAAGACGAGCAAAGACAATCACCATTACTTTTTATAATATATTTTTAAAGCAAACTCAATTATATCCACAAAATAAATAAAAAATATATATCTCAGTTTGGTTATTTGTAGTATTTTCATAAATTTATTGGAATTGATTATGTATTCATACACAATATTAATAATTTAAAGTCTTAAACGGTAACATTTCATCAGATTTGTTTAGTTTTGAAATTTAATTTGAGAAGGTTTTAGAAAACTTGAAGCTCACATCAGTAGGCCGTACAAAGAATGTTATTTGTTTAGAAAACTTAAGTGTTCTGTATTTTCTTTAAATCAAACATTCCGTTTGTTTTTCATAGTATTTTAATAAGGTTAAGATAACACTATTCCAAGACCTTATGCGAGTTCAATTTTCTTTATTTAGTTATAAAAACATGTTTTCAAGTCTAAATGAAAATGTTGAAAAATATATCAAGGTTTTAAAATATCAGATATTACATACAAAAAATATTGATATGTTTAGAAAACTCGACTGTCGGTATTTTCTCTATATTGAACCATTTATTTTTCAAAGTCTTGGATTCAGAAAAATAAAGCATACAAAAAACTTCTGCACTGCCAAATTTACTTATTTTAAATACCAAGGTAACATTTTTTTATACTTAACTGGAACTATCTGTTGGTTGTAGGGAAAAACTTGATGCTTTTTTTTTTTAATATTCCTTGTTGATATCTGAACTGAAATCAAACGCTCAAATGAAATTATTGTACATTGAAGAAAAGCGTTGACGAAACTGTAAATTTTAATCAAGGGTTGAAAAGAATTTCTGAGATATTTTAGCTGCTGACATTTTCCATGGCATCCTGAGAAAAACTTCGTTCTCCATATTACACACACACACACACACACACACACACACACAAAGTACGCTGCAGCCACGGGGCGTCAAAATAAATTTGTTATTAGAATATTATTTATAGAATTTTAGATATAGATGATGATGTTTTTTCTATCAGCCTAAAAGCACAACGTCGTACTAAAAAGAAATACTTATAAAAATGGCATGTTTAGTATGATCTTTTCCTTTTGAAAAACACTCAAGAGTCTGCCATATTTCAAACCAAAAGGAAAGTAGTAACTTGAAAACAACTAAAATAAAAAAAACAAGTTATATATCACTCCGGTACACTCCAAAGAGCATATCTATTTATGAGCTATATTTTTAGCAAAGGCTTGGATTTGTCATAACGTTAAGAAGCAGGAGTAGTTACATATGCCAGATGTCAGTTGGGGATTTAAGGGGGGATATGCAGGGTCTGGGTGCCCATTAAAGGCGATAATCTGTGAATCATGGGGGGTGCCGAGTTATTTCGGGAGGAAAGGCGGGTCCATGGTGCAATATAACAAGCACTCATGTCAGGATGTTAACTGACAGAGGCATGAGGCTTGTCAAGAAGGTTTAGCACGTGCACTTTGTGAAGTCCACGTGGCACTGCGCAGTTATTCGTACAGTCCGGCCACGTGGCAGTGTGACCGTTTAGAAATGTTGAAACCCTTGAACAACAAAACAGCTGTCGTCGAGAGAGGTTCATTTTTTATTGTAATCTTAACACTCGAGTTTTATTTTTATTTTTACTAGTATTGTAGTAGTAAATGCGATTAACGATAGTAGATTCTATTTCCCCTCCACGTCTTACTACCCATCCGGGTTATCCGAATTTAACTACACCAATAGCTAAGTGAGGAGTAGGGTATAATTTAGAGGTAATGTAACCAAGTTAGTGTGGAGGTAGAGCGGGAAACCATTTAGTAAATATCCTCATGTACATCCTGCTGGGATTTGAGACTGACCTTCCAGTCCCTGGCAAACCCAACTTAATGAGCCTGACATTTAGTCCACGTGTCCAACGATGTGGATGCAGGTGGAATTATTAGCACCGTAATTAGTAGTGAGCTCCGAACGCCTCAGCTAATTTCGCACCACATGAAAACTAGGAAGCTTTCACACCACCGGAATTTGAAACAAGCTCTCTCTCTCTCTTTCTCTCGCACTAAGATATATCCTGATTTTGGTTGGAAGGGAAGTAGATAGAATTCAAACAAATTTCTTTGAGGCCAACAGTGATAATATTCTACTATATTATTAGTGTTGTTTTAGATGTATTGATAATATCTATCAAAAGTGACAGCTAAAGATCACATGATCTGACGTATGAATAAATACGTGAGAGTAGATCTATTAGCTTTCCTACTAAAGTTAAACTCTACTAACCATTAGAATAAGTCGTTTGTGGGTGGCCTAGTGGTCAGCATTCTTGGCTACCAATCTAGAGGTCTCGGGTTAAATTCCCGGCGGTACCATAGGTATTCTTCCCGAAGGGGAATAGTCCCTATGGTTGCCATGGTCTGGTTAGTTTTAGTCTGTTAGGTTTAAGAATTCCACTGGCACAACAAAATCATCATCATCATCATATTATCTCATTGGGACACAGTAACCGCACCTACAGGGTGCCCTAACCCCATAAGACAGTTACATATCCGCCACTGCCAGTGGGCCTAGAAGACAAGGAATGTTTATACGACAAAACACTGGTGGCATACGCTAAAAACGAAAAAAAATCGTTAGTATCTCTTCTACTTTTTTTTTCAATTTTATATTTTTAAAATAACACAAATTTCGTGACTTTTTGAGTCACCTTTGAACAGAATAATATTAATAATATTATAAAGTATAAAAGTTCAATTGATCTCACGATAATTTGCGGCTTTCACTCTCCCTCTACTTTATGATGACGTCATAATCGATGACACAAACCGTGACTAACTGGCGGCATGGTATCGATAAAGGGGGAACCAGACATTCCCTAGTGGCTATTCTTGTACTGCATCATGTGACCCCCTCCCCCCATTAACCAGAATCCACCTCCCCCCTCCCCTCTTCTTCCATCCCATATCCCTGATCCCTGATGTATGTAACACCAGTTCCTACCCGCGGTGACGGCACAGCTCATACACTAGCCAATGTAATATATTATATTTGGGAACTATACAACACTTATGGTTAGAGATAGGGTAAATTCGCTTTTGCTAAAAACGCGAAAAGAAAAAAAAGGGTCGAAAATAGGGTATTTATAAGTTTTCTTTGCGTTTCATGGCATTTGAAAGTGTTTAAAGCGATTTTTATTTCACGAATTAACACGAAAAACGTGATTTTGAGAGTATTTTAGCTAAATTATTCTATTTAGCGAAATAGACGCGAATTCCCTGAAAATGCTGTGCATTTAAATAAAATGCTGAGAATTTCTATAAAACGATGTTTTTCAGCGGAAATAAGTGATTAAAAAATCATTGAGTTTCACTCGTCTGTGTGCTTCAGCTCGGGTTTTACTTGCATCCTGTGCCTTCCACAGCCCATCCGGCTAATCGCCACATTCCGTTAGTCGTTGCTTTTATCATAAATCCTTTGTATAGGCTCTAAAAACATTGACGAAAGACATTTTTACCTATTTTGCTACAAAATGCTAAATTATGCCACAAAAAGCTAAATTTCCAATAATTAATGCTAAAAAAACTGAAAATTAATGCTATTTTACCCTATCTCTACTTATGGTCTAGTTAAATATTTCACACATCCATATAGTTTAATTTATGTAGTAAAATGAATTTGCAGATTATACTTCAGAAACTTTCTATAAGATATATTGCTAAATTTATTGCTGTTGGTAAAGCACACCCAACTTATAAGTTAAGAGTGTTCAGATTAATAGGTCAGCTTTATATTATACATACATATTTATATGATAGAAAGCTGACCTATTATTCAGAACACTCTTAACTTTTAAGGTGAGTGTACTTTATCAATAGCAACAAATATATAATATGTAACTATAAAAGTTGAAAGACTAGTAACTAAAATCTTGGAATTTACCGGTAAATCCTAACACTACCAATATGAGGTGGTACAAGTCCGAAATATCTCATAAAATGTCTACATTATGAGCGTTTGCCAACTCTCATCGGTAAATCCTAGCATTTACCGACATGTCTTGGTAAAAGTAATGATAAGTATTACTAATATCGGTATATTGATAAGATAAAGGACAATCATGGCTACATTAATATGAACCTTAAGTTTCGTAGGTGGAGAAAGCAAGTTAAGTTTAGTATTATCGCAGCGTCAAAAACCTTTATGACCAAAATAAAATATTTCTCCAGTACAACCAAACCGTTAAATTTTCTCCACATAATAATCTCAACAGTTCCTGAATATTTATCATGGGCATTGTGGAACTCGCTTCAGTGGCCGAATTCTCTAGGGAAGAGTTTTTCAACCGGTGGGCCACGACACATTGGTGTGTAGGGGAGTTTGGGGGAAAATAAAAAATAAGAAAGAAGGGAATTTGAAAAAAAAAATATATATACTTTAAGTCCATGATCAACATTATTCTTTTTAGTAACACAATTATAACAATTTCTAGCTATTTAACTTTTAAACACGATTTTAATAATGTACATTTTAAAAAATAGAAACATATCTCCTTAAATAATCTTATAGTGTCTCTTGTTCAATGTGCCGTGAGTTGAAAATCACTGCTCCCAGACGTCTCAATCTTGTGTTATACTGGCCGGCTTAAGGTGGGTATAATGGAGTTCAAAATCTGTAGGGCCTACTGAGGCTGGTTTTTTTCCTAAATCGTTTCCAACTCTCCTTCCACGCAAATGCGGGTAGATTACCTTTAAAATACTTCTTTCCTCATCAATTCATCATTAGCGTAGTCATCATATGTTATATGTGTACAACCCGAACAGGTAGTGTAAGACGCGGTCATGGGGG
>CABFWB010001425.1:103553-134661 GCA_902151455.1 Timema bartmani
GGCAAAGCAGCAAGGAATTAGAACAAGATTATTCTAATTTTTAAAGTTTCTGTGAAAATTCCAGGACGCTCAGGTCATGACAGATACTCAAGAACTGTTGAAGTCACTAAGTGTACACAATTAAATTAAACGTGACTACTAAAGCAATAGGGTGTTTTTTTGCCGAGAAAGTTTTTTGCTATAAAAAGTGTAAAAATACGAACTTTAAACTCACATTACCTTTACACAATTTTTTATAAACAGTGAGCTAGGGTACTAGTACTTACAAATTAACCCAGCCTGGGACAACATGATTAATACTATACACTCAACTTAGAGCGGCGCGGCTTCTTCATTGGTCGCTACATAAAACACTAAATTATTTAATTCGACGTCTGGGAGTTGAACAAGAGTATTTTAATCAGTTTAAATTAATTTAAAAATGACACCTGGACACGGTAAATTTAGATTAATTTAATTGTGGTCTCCTCCATACTGACATTCCTGTAATTACAATTATTTACGACCTGGGTGTTGAAATTCATTAAGAGTATTTTAGTTTGACCTTTATCGCTGACTCACTGATCAACTGACAGAGGTTAGGATAAAATTGTACAAAATTAAGTTCGTTTCTAGCCCGTATTGGTGGCTTTGAGGACTAAATGTTAGGCTCATTTAAACTGGTTTGCTGGTAAAAGGGAGGTCGGGGCTTGATCCAGGTTAAATTTACTTAGGGTGTTTTTTTTTAACTACCCTCCTTCTACGCGAATGCTAGTGGATACATTTCCTATTAATTCATTCTTTTTCATCAATCCATAAAACTTTAGCCCCGGCTAAATTTCCCTGTATGGGTTAAAAGATACAGAGTAAAAAAAAAAGTTTGTTTCTAAAAAGAAAAAGTTTTTTTCTAGGGGGAAAAATCCATGGATTTGGGGGGAGGGTAGTATGAACTCCAGATAGCTGCGGTGAGGGGTTGTCGCCCAAAGACAGGATGCAAGGGACAGGTTAGCTACTTGTGAAGTGTGGGTGAAGTTGAAAAGGGAGGGGAGTTCTCTCCACGGTTCGTTGGCGAGCCGCAGTAACCGCAGTCAACAGTGACATCCCCTCACACCTCAACACGAGTGTTCCTGATGTAAACCCCCCCAGTTGGGGTCTATAACAAAACTTGAACAAAACGTCGAAATGACTCAACAACAGTAGAATCAGTTGAGGTTGATTTTACTTTC
Organism: Timema bartmani; assembly: GCA_902151455.1. Lineage (NCBI taxonomy): Eukaryota > Metazoa > Arthropoda > Insecta > Phasmatodea > Timematidae > Timema > Timema bartmani. The sequence goes on from CABFWB010001425.1 coordinate 104,759, forward strand.
AAGGATATAAAAGCTCCAGTCCAAATTTCACAATAGTTAGTTTGTCTTTTGTACTGAATATTAATAAAGAAATTATCAGAAAAGATCAGGTGTATCTTCCGGTTTTCGGCTGTCATTTGGACCTTCTCTCTTCTTACACCATTGCGGAAACAGTTTATAGGCGGAAGTAGACTCGAAACTGGACCGAAATAACTAGAAATGCTCTAGATCTACTTTCACGTATTAAAACGTAAGGTAATTTGATCTGCAGCTGTCATTTTTGATATATATCATCAATACTTATAATCTGTCTATAGTTATTAATCCAAAGATTGGTTTGCAGTAGTTCTTCATTCCGATCATCTTTCTGCTTTCCTCTTCAGTTCTTGGTATGTCTTGCAATCAACGTCTTCAATTATCTGGTCAGTGAAGTGTAGTCACTGTCCTCTTTTTATCTTCCCTTCCATATATCCTTCTAATAAAGAGTGTAGCAGCCCCTCATGTCTCAAGATGAGGCCAACCAGTATGTGTTTTGTGTTTTTTTGTAAACATCTTCCAAAAGATTCATTTTTCATTTTTTTTTAAACCTCATTGCTAATTTGATCCTTTTTATACCTATAATATACAATTTTAAAATAGGAAAATGTTATCAATTTTAAAGAACAAAAGAATACGTTTGTATTTTATTAAAGGTCTTTTCTATGAAAATTTGACTGTACAACCAACATAAAGTGTTGAGATTATATACTAGTATATTTTATTGGAGGGAAAGGAAAACAGAAAATAGAGATTATTGTGTTTAGTACCGAAAGGTAAAGGTTTGAAAGAAATGGTGATGTAAGTTATTATTTTAGTGCCGCGTCTTACTATCCTTATTGGGTTAAATGCAAATATAATTATGCTAATGTGCTAGGGAGGAGAAAGTTTGAATTTAGAGTACGTGTACCCTTGCAGAAAACCATTTAGGAAAAAAATAATCCCTCAATACACCCGACCGGGATTCGAGTTCCAATCTTTCCGTCATCGGCCGTCTAAGTCTATTGCGAAAGTGATGCTTTAGAATATTCAGCCATCAAAGTGGGTAGAAAAGCTGATGATGCTGGATAAAATATACAATTATAATAAATAATTATTACTGAAGGAGATAATTATTTTGTGTATAAAACTGACATTAGCTGCCTTTTTTGCCTTAAATTATTCAGTCAGCAACCAGAGTTAAATATAATTTCAACAAAAGGTTAGATGTTTTTGAAACATAAACTTATATTTTGGCTGATAGTGATGGTTTTATTTTTAAATTAGTCTCTAATTCAGAACATAGTAGGCTATACACATTTTTAAAAAGAATTTCTACATTTAGGGCGTAGGCCTAGATAATGAATTTATTTGATGATAGTATAATCTAACGCTCTAAACAACAATTAAACTATTTTTTTAAGTTATTTCTTAATAACAAGCCATATTCTTAAATTAACATTATTTAAACCATTTTTTATAATAGAAAAAGTGTATGGATATTTTTTTAACTGCTTTCCTAATAGATTTATGTGTAATTTTACATTTTACAGGCTTTTAAAATGTGTTGACTTTTCTACTTTAATGGTCTTAATTTAATTTTTCACTCTTTCCCTTACATAAAATAAATTACCAAACAAAAACGTAATCTTTGCAAATGAGGCATGCTTTGTCTCGTAATTTCCTTTTAATTAAGCTCTCATCACTCAACACAATTATTCAACGTCACGGGTAATTAAGAAAAAAGTTTTATATTTTTGGATCTCCCTAATTACAAAAATAATATCATATATAGGACAACTAAATATTTGGTCTAAATTAGTGCCTTGAAGCTACAAAAAATAAATGTTTATGTTTGATTTATATAAGAAAAAATAAATAAGCTTGTTCTGAACTGATAATATTCTATAATAAAAACAGTTCTTTTGAAAATACTTGGGGAAACAATTGAAATGTCATGATATAAAATGTGGAATAGTATTAAAAAATTAAATCACTATTTTCTCTTTATGATATATAATCTGTGTTGAACATTTTATGACACGTAATTTCCTTTTTAATATAAAGGTTGTGCCTAAACATTTTGATTTTAATTTTGATATTAATGTTTTATACCTGCTTCTGTGGCAGAAATAGTCAAAGGCGTCAATCTCGTGTTAGACTAAACTGCCGATGACAAGGAGATCTGGGTTCGAATCCCGCTAGGGTGTACCGAGGTTTTTTCCACAAAATGATTTTCCACTCTCCCTCCACGCAAATGCAGGTAAACTTCCTCCAAATTGAGCCTTCCGCCTCCCTAACTAACAAGTTTAATTAGTAAATATGTGTATAACCTGAAGAGGTAGTAAGACGTGGTGCTAAAAAAATAAGTTCTGTAAAGAAATTACTGTGAGTTCTAAAACTTACAATTCATAGTTCTAGAACAAATATTGTTTGAAACCTTACACGTTATTTTCATCGTTATACAAACAAATTGAGTGTTTTTACTGAAACTTTTCTCCTAAAGTCCTAAAACCCTATCAATTTATGTTTTAGAACTATTAAATGTTAATTTCATAAATAACAAGCTATTTTCCACCAAAAAAAAAACAACTATGCCTTAAAATAATTTAAAAGTGGGTGAACATAGCCTTGAGAGTATTTTTCAGTTAGTTTTGTACAGACCACCTTTTAAATTAATGTTTCTGTGGCAGCAATTATCTAAGCTGAGTTCTTACAGAATATATTCTAGGATATAGAAAGTTATAATCTAAATCGGAATAAACCTAATGAAATTATTAATTTAGAAAATAATGAAAAATAAAATTACTATAGAACACACACTCATAAAAGGCATACTTACAAACCCTTTAGATGACGAAACATTATGTAACTTATATCAACATAATGTCAATAAATCTTTTAAAGTGTGTATAGTATATTCTTTAGTTTACAAAGAAATTCATGAGTAAACAAACACTTGCGCTAGGGCTGTAGCAAAGTGTTACTTGATTAGCACATAAACTTACTGTGGAATTCCCGACTAAAATTTTCTTTTAAAGTTATAGTATCATTTTAAAAACTGACATGATGAATAGTGTGTGACCAAAATTTAAAAAAAAATTTGGGGCATGACTAAATAAAGCAGATTGCCTATTGCCTAATAAATAAGAGCGTTTGGTAAATAAAGTCCAACTTTTACTGGCAGAACCTTATCTGACAGTACGAAAGGATACTAAATATACTTTAACATATTCACACGCCAAGCTATGTGATTTGTAGCTGTTAGTTTTGATAGATATGAGTGATTGTTAGTTTTGATAAATATTAGTGACACCTATAAAATATTACTAAAAATATAGTAAAATGTTTTCGATGTTTACTAAAAAAAAAAAGTTTCTTCTTTCTAAAATTTTCTTCCTGCCAAAATTCTACTAAAGCTATAGCTTGATTTTGGGTTTTTTTGATTTTTCAAACAAATTTGTCTCAGCCAACATTGATAGCTTTTTATTATATTCGTGCTATTTTATAGGTATTGATAATATATTTCAAAAGCAACAGCTGATAATATGACTTAGTTTATGAACATATTAATTGTTTTGGTAATTTTAGTAACTACCAGATAATATCCTTCATACCAAAATCATATAATGTTTTCTTTTATAACTGATAATATGCTCTAACATTAAATAAATAAAACCTTGGGACGATTATTCTAGGGAGTTGGACTAACATCTTATTTTAGTGTTAACAAAGAGGTCAATGTTCGAGTACTGGATGGGTGAACTGATTGTGATTTCCCACAGCAATTTTGATTTTTACTGTTTTTTAGCATCCACTTTAAATGAGGGTGCATTTTCTTTAAGCTAACCTTACTATTCCCGGCTCTTAAATAAAGTCATCAATAACTTGTGTGCTACCACTAAAAATTAACGTATAGTACCTCAAATCTCAAGTTTTTTAAAAATTACTGTAGAATCTCGCTAGTCCGAACTAATTGAGACTTGTTTGGACTATTAAAAATTCGGATTAACTGGGTGAAAACATATGGATTCACAGGGAAATAGGACATGCACGTTTCCACGCGTCTGTAAAATGTACATTAAATTATGTATAACACGTAATAGGGCTATATACTGTAGTTTTACATTTACAGTAGAGTACAGATTATCCTACCTTCAGTTATCTAACATACCTGTGACATCCTATTTACATGTGTTGACACAGTGTGGATGCATACTATTTTCTCCGCTCCCATTATTTTTTTGTCAACCAGTGCATTACATAATAATAATAATAATTAATTTACTAATAAACCTTATTTCATACTTATTATGCACTTCAATTTAATTAGTATTTGTTGCACTTCCATCTCCGTGGTTCCTCCCTTTCCACCCTGTTTCCATATCATCCGATATTTCACTTATACGACCACCTATCGGTCCAGTTTAGGTTGGATAATTGGGACTCTGCTCAACTGTAGATACTTTTATTGTACTGTAATTATTTTAAGTTAAAAGAAAATAAATTGTGTAAACTACAACTTGTAAATACCACATACTTATTATTTTATTATTGTTCCTCACAGATTTACTTTTAACTTTGAATTAGTTTATAATAAAATATTCTCCCATTTACTCAGATTTTGGTTTCCTAATATCCTGAAACCGTGTTTGGATTATCCTAAATTTTGGACTAAAGGGGTTTTAATTAGCTATTTTCACTGCGCACTATGCGTGTATTTACTTTTTTTTTTTTTAGATCTAGTTAAATTCCCAAACATTAAATTCTACCAGTAAAAAAATTATAACCAGGTAATATAATTTGTGAACGTCATCATTCGGTCCACATTATATTTTCATAATAAAACTACCCTCCTGTCCGGATTAAATGAGTGTACATGTATAACATAAGGGATGATCATGACAGAAGTGATCCATTAATAAGGTGATTTAGGTCACAAGTGAGAAAATGTCTGGAAGTGAAACAGCTTCACCCTCAAGGCAGAGGTATTCTTTGCTCCCAAGAATATCCCTAAAACTACACCTTAAGACAGCATCGGTGAGCACGCGGGTTATGACGTCAATATCATCTGGTCGGGTTTTTTTCCGCTGACTAGGAGTACGGGGTTCAAATAATAGTATGGTAGGCCTATAGTGATAGTTATTTTTACTTAAATGGTTTATTACCCTCACTCCACGCTAATAATTGTTTATTTCATATTCATTTTATATTTATCGAGTGAAAATGCGGTTAGTACAAATAACTGCTGGTGAAGCCACAAGGGCGTGAAGGGTGAGTAGGCCACCCTTTAGAAGGAAAAAAAACTACCTCAGTACAATCAGCTGGGAGTAGAGCCCCAACCTTCCCATCCCCACTACAAACCAAAATATACGAGACTGACACTTTTGTTCACGTGTCCACCAGTGCATCAAAGTTTCATGTTCATGTTCATGTTCATGTTCATGGTTTGATGTGATTTCTATCAATCTGGAACTAGGTTCTGCTGGTTAGTGCTACCTGGTGGTAGTTCTTCAATGCCTCCCAAAATGAATTTCTATGAGCGAGCGCAAAAGAGATTACAATTTTTTTTACCGGGAAAGATATTTTCACATACCTTCCAGGGTTATTTTCCATGCCACTATCAACATGGGATCAACGGCTTTACTTCCCTTTCGAAGGAAGTTGTGTAACAAATTTTTATTGATCAAGAAAAATGGTCCTTTGACCTCAGTTGGGTTTTAACTCAAGAATATAAGGTCCTGAGGCGAGCACTTTTTTCCAAGACCACCAAGGTCGAGTAAGGTTTTAATACACATGACATTTTGCGATTTACAAGAGTCTGCGGTATTACACATTATTATCTACCTTTGTTCCGAATGTAGGTGTGTAAATGAAAAACATTCGCTAAAAAAAAAGAAAAATTATATTAAACTATATCAACTATTATAAAAAAATTCAATTTTATTTCGGCGTTTAGTAGGAAATATGCGATAAGTAAAACACCCTTTTTATTTTTGCTGCAAGAGCCTGGTAAGGTGGGCAACCGGTAGAGCATCTCTGGAGTGCGGGCAGTATTGTGTACAAGTTTGTTTTCTGCTGCGTCTTGAGGGGCCGACACACATGCTAGTAACTCAACCTATAGGCCCGTTGACACGATGTTAGTTGGCTAATGCAAGTCCACTAATTTGGCTGCGCGCGCACAACTTGCAGCGTGTAAACAGACGAGCAAGCTACTAACATGCAAGTCGACTTGCAACTGAAAAAGTTGGTCACCTTCCAACTTTACTAATGCAAGTAGACAATTCAAAATGGCGGCAACTAAAAGATTGTTGTGCGGGAGACACTTATTTGTGGAATGTTATGAAAATAATGAGTTTTTGTGGAATTTCAAGCACCGGATTTATAAAGAGAAGGATTCGAGGGATATTGCACTAGAGGATTTTGTAAAGTAATATCAGGCGTGCATATTCTCAAGAAGTGTCCAAAATAAAATGTTATTTAAATATTGCAAGAGTGCCTTGTGAGCGATATTATTTAATATCAGTTAACAAATGTTATAAATAATGTTATCAAGCCATTATTTCCTACCAATCAACGTGGCATGTGTAATTTTTTTTACATACAATCTCAAAATATAATAAAACATTGTAGTACCGTGATTAGTTCCGGCAACATAATATTCGTGTTATCGGCAAGTAAGGTATGATTGGCCGGCGAATTTCACGCGAAATCACCGGCACGCTTTCCAATCTCCGTATTTGACACTTTAACCAATCTTTATAAGTTTTAATTAATAATGTTCAGCCCATACACTTCAAACATTTTGTAGTAATGCTTTGGCAACTTGAGTAGATACACAACATTATATTATTGTCTCATAGCAAACCAGATAGTTTATATCTAAACCAATCTACAAATTAATTTATTATTATTTTTAAGGAATATTTTAGGCCTAGCTAGCTAGCATTTAACAAGATATTTTGTTATTAGTATACCAACATTTAAAACAGGGTTGAAAAAACCGGGGTTAGGCCTATTTATAAAAAATGTTCAACCTAGTTTGGTTTTATTGGGATTTATTGACTTTGAGTTTAATTTTATTGATCATGTATGCTAAGTGAGTTATAACAAATCAAGCAAAATAATAAAATAATTATTTGGGATCAACTGAAACATATTTTAATGTATTAAGGAATTAAGAAATATTAGACATACTAATCACAAACGTTTTTATGTTATCTATATAAAACAATTTTTTAAATAGGTCAACTAGTTATGATACATTGCGTTTACTGAAAAATTGTAATTTATTTGGCCGCCCATTCTTATTCTAAATTCACTCTTCCTAGCTCCTAACACATAAGCGTAATTATTAGTATATGCGTATCAATAACCCGAACGAGAAATCAGAAGCAGTGATGAAAAAAAGGATCCAATAGAGAGATCAGTTAGCACCACTTAATTTTCAGCCATGTTTTTAGAAGCGATACTAATACAAGTGAAAAATGCGTGTCAACACAACTAACATGTTAGTAAGCTAATACTAGTAAACTTGCATTAGTACACTAACACCGTGTCAACGGGCCTTAAGCATGCGTGTAGCTGGCAACTAACATATCAGTGGCATGTGTATCGCACCGCTGCTCGTATCTTGCATGCTCAATCTCGGCCTGCTAGTAAATCGCACGACGTTCTATTTTCTCGTGCTAGTGGCATGCGGAGAGGGGTGGGGGGCGTAGATAGTAGTGAGAGTGGCTGGCATGTCCCAGCATGCTCTGCTTGTAGCTAGCGTGTCAGTGCAAGGAATTGTTTCGTTCGTTTGAGTTTTAAGAAGTTTTAAATTTTCTCAGGATATTATTTGTTTTCTTGGTAAGTTGTTTTCCTCTCTTTATTAACTTTACTTTCAAAATGGCTTTATGGGGAGATTAAAAGACTGTGAGCTTTGTAATACTTAATAGTGGCTATCAGTGTTTGTGGAATACAGCGTTTCCACTGTACAAAAATAAAATTGCAAGACAAATGATTATCTCAAGTTATTGGATGATATGCAAGATGAACACTTTACAATAAGATGTGTTAAAAATAAAATTAAAAATATGCGATCTACCTATCATCAGGAGATGAAAAAAGTAAAGGATTCAATGCGATCGGGGGTTGGTTCAACGGATATATACAAACCATCAGTATCACGGTGCTAGGAAATGCACTCATTCTTGGGTGATTCAGTGGAAACCAGAGAAACAATATCAACACAGATAGTAAGTACAGTTTATTTCTTATTAAAATTACACGTATCTTCATCACCTGTTATGTCTTAAATGTAGTTATCATTCTGATATGTATATATCCAATTATATGTATCACGCGATCTTGCCATGGTACCGCTTCTGCACCAACAAAAAGGTCGGCGTAGTTGTTTCTAATTTTCAATGCTACTCTTGAAGCGTGATTATTCCTGGATGAATTTAAATTATTTAATGTTGTTTGCGACCTCCATGAACCGGGTTATACCAGGCCCCAGTGTCTATCCTCATAATCAACACATCTTTGTGTCATATATGTATCCGAGGTTTTTCTCAGCCAGTTGTGTAATGAACAAGCTGCTAATACAATCAAATCCACTTTTTCTGGTGGAAGAGGTATATTCCTTTCAAATATTCTGAATTTAGATACTAGAATTCCAAATGCGTTTTTGACTATCCGCCTTGCTCTTGTTAAACGGTAATTGAATATTTTTTGTTTATAAGTTGTATCTATTGAATATGGTTTCATAAGATATGGCTTCAAAAGGAACGCAGCGTCACCAACAATAACTGTGTTATTGGGAATATCCAGTGCATTGATTTTTAAGTTTTGTCCCAAACTTGATTTTGCGAACACTCCTCCATCCAACGCTCTGCCATTGCAACCAATATCAACATATGTGAAACAGTAATCATCATCTACTAAGGCCATAAGCACAATGCTGTTATGTTGAAATAATCTGAAGTATCATCAGGGGCTTTCAAAGCTACATGCTTAACGTCAATGGCCCCAATACATCCAGGAAAATTCGATTTTGTGTGAAATCCATGTTTAATTTTCTTCCACTCATTTTTTGATGGTATTTGAAAAAGAAATATCAACCGATTGTATATAAATCTACATGAATAGTTTCATTAGTCGGTTTTAGATTACTTTTTTCTGACAGGTTATAAGTAGCAATTAAAATGTGAAGATTTAAGTTTAAAATGGCGTGTCATATACAAGGAAATCGACATACAGACTGACAGGATTGGATGATCTGTATTACCTAAAACCGATTCAGCATTATTTATATTATTTTACTGTTTTCACAGAGAACACAAAGAACTTCAGGTGACCACACGCAATCTTCAGTGACATCTCCGCCAGTTTCAGGAGAAACAACTGAATTATTAGAAGACTCTCAGCAGCTAGGTACAGAAGAACCAAATCAAAATCAGGAATATCTCAGAATCCACTTTCGGGAAAGCTCGATCGACAATCTGCTGAAGGACTACAAACAGGCTCAACATCAATAAAACCGGTCATCAACACGCTGATTGCAATTGCAGGCTGATATTCAAAACAAATTGACTCAGGCAAGGATTCTGGAAAGAGCCTATAGGGTTGAACTAACACCATCGCATCATTCATCACACACAAGCGCCCCCGTTCAACCTAATCAGTTCAATGGCAATGCTAGTTATGTAGAAACAATACAAGAACCACAAAACATGCTACTTACTTTGGCAGAAAATGTCGATGGCAACAATATTATGTCAAACGCTTGGGATTACTCCTAAAGAAACTTGTAAAACTAATTTTTACTTTATTGTAAAACTTTTCATGTTTTTCTTATTAAAAATGTGTCTACAATATGTAAAATTTATAATTATAAAGAGCTTACCTTGATAAAATCTTTTAAGGAAGAAGCTATTGCAGCACACACTTCCCCTATGAAATGCGCTATTGTAGACCTTGCCACCCTGTATAGACCCTCTAATGAAGCATACATGCAGCACACACTTCCCCTATGAAATGCGATATTGTAGACCTTGCCACCCTGTATAGACCCTCTAATGAAGCATACGAATCACCAGTGGCTAAAAATCTGAAAGTTATCTCCAATTTGGTTCGTGCTGGTATATCATTTCGCATGTGAGTGTCCCTGTTCTGGATATTAGTTTCAAGCTTGGAATAAAGTACATCAAACTTCTCTGGTGCCATTCGAAGATCATTTTTGTATCCGTTTACATCTTATTGTAGGACTAGTAACAAGCATGCCATTAGCTAGCATGTGTATTCGGGCCTACTGGTATGCCAGATACTCGCTTCTGGCATGCTTTTTCCCTGGCATGTGTATCAGGGCCATTACTACTTGTTCGCATGCTAAGAGTAGTTTGATTAGGGTGGAAGTGCAGGGAACGTGAGTTAAGGGAAGGGTTTTTGTAGTTTTTATAGCACAACTTTTTTTGGCCAAAATAAATAAAATATTTCTCCAGTAGAAACAGAGAGTTTAATTTTCAACACATGAATGAACTTTACATTAACAATTCACCAATCACTAATTCTCTAATCAGGTGAAACTTCCAGGGTTTACCTGCTTCGGTGGCCGCATGGTCTAAGGCACTACTATCGCAGTAGAGGAGACTGCTGATGAATAAACAACCTTAATAAATGCTTCTCTCTCTCTCAAATAAAAAAAATTAACCATACATTTTTAATGTGTAAAAACTGGTTTAAAAAATTAAACGTTCAATAATAATTATTAAGTAAGCTACCCTTAAATAAAAAGTATACGGGATTATTTATACCGAAAAATTCCCCAAAAAATAATTTTGAACAAGATCACTAAACATTCTTTAGAAAAAATTTAGAGTTTTGAAAAATATGTTTTCAATATATTTCCCTTATTTTTAGGGCCATAATTAAAATAATGAGTTTTCGTCTGGGTAAAATATAAAAATATAAATTATTAGCGAAATCCATAAAACCATTTCGATTGTAGCGCCAGGTAGAAAGAGACAGACAGACAGAAGTGAGGACAGTCATAACAACTATAAGACACACCTGTCTGAATTCGAAGACATAAAAAGTAGAGATTCATCATTATCTGGTGGAGAAAATGTTCATGATTTCAATACTCTCTCTACATGATATAGTAAAATAAATATCGTATATTATTTATTTATCTAGCACCGTGTCTTACTAACCTTTTGGGTTATACGCTTAAGTACTAATTACACTAATGGGTTAAGAATTGGGAAGGTTGAGTATAGATGACGTGAGCCCGCATTTGCGTGGAGGGAGAGAGGAAAATCACCCCAGTTCACCCGAGCGAGATTCGAACCTCGATATCGCCGTGGTCAGCAGTCTACTAGCTCAACACGAAACTAGCGCGATAGCTAACTAGGCCACTGAGGCGGGTTGTATATTATTTTATGGTGGCAAATAGATACATTTTCAACTTAAATACATTATTAACTTGAGTGCTTTAATTAAGACTTATTATTAAAATAATTATTGCCCCCATGTTTTAAATTATGATGTGTAGACTTGTATAAAGGAATGAAATCAGCTGTAACTTAATTAAATGGCCTTCATTATTTAAAATGTCACATTAGGCAATCACATGTAAAGAAGGTACTAATTGGTATAATAATTAACACTTCATAGTTACAATGCAATTGAAATTAATTAATGCCGACGTCGAGGATAGATGGAACTTTGCCAGGTCACTTTTCTATTACAAACATCGGTGGGCACGTGGACTAAAATGTAAGGCTCGTCTAGTGTATCCCATATAGCCTTGTTAGCCAATAATGAGGGCTCGTGGTTTGAATCTCTGCCAGGTGTACTGAGGGTGGTTTTTTCCTTGGTGTTCTCTTATTCTTTTTTTTTCTCTCTCTCTCTCCCCTCTTTCTCTATTTATAAACTTATCTTTCCACGCAAATGGGGGTACACTACCTATAAAATCTTCTATTATAATTTATAGATAGGGACACCGACTTTTGGCAAACGGTGTTTTCACTAAACGTTTGAAAAATCCATTTCGAAAGTGCTAAAACTTGTTTTCAAGTTCAAATAAATCATTATTAGGCCTTTATATTAATTTGTTGAGCTCAGGAAATAAAGGTACAAAGATATTTATACGTGAAATTGAAGTTTCCTCACGAATTCTTAATCAAACGCGTATTTTAAAACGAAATTAGTTTTTTTTAGTCAAAATTACGTTTATAAACGCTTAATGTGAGATAACATGTAACAAATGTTGGACCTTTGAGGACTGTACTCTATATACCTATATCGACGTATATCGAAATAGTTGATAACCGCCACAACAGATGTTGATATTAACTGCTTAACACCAAAAACGTTATTCAAAAATAGATATACCTGACCTCTAATAATAAAAGATTATCTTTAAGTCAAGATGGCTGACAATAAAATAGTCAAACCTTCTATAATTGCTGCTACTATTAATTTTCATACATGTTTTGAGAGACTTATGATTGCTGTTTGGTGTTTACGAATATTCTACTGTGACACGAATATAGTGTCTTGTTACTAAGTTTGGAATATTATAGTTTGTTTTTGTGATACTTCACTTTTAGCCAAATAATTAAATATTTTCACAAAAAAAAATTTATGAAAATGTTCTAGGCCAGCGGTCAGCAATTGGCGGCCCGCAGGACAGATCCGGCCCACGAAGGTCTCCCTTATGGCCTACCGGGACATCTGTTCTATCTATTAGAAGCGTAAAGTATCTACCTGAATGAATAAAACTACAAAATTACTATGCATACACATTTTTTTATTCATAAATTTTAATAAAATAGGAATTGATATAAATAGTAAGCACACATTTAAATATAATGATAAAAATTACATTTTCTGGTCTTCCGCTATTTTGCGAAAGTGAGTTATTTTGGTACCTACTGGGAAATCATAGCGAGTCTTGGCTCAACTCAGGTGCAGAGGTATTTTTGATGCTGTTCATCGATGAGAATCCCGCTTCGCAGATATTATGTAGACCTGTACATTATCAACACGTTCAACTCAATATCTCGAACATTTTCTTGTATGAAATAGCTGAATTAAGCACAAACTACCTCCACCTGTTGCTTTATTTTATGTCAAACATTAGTTTGAGTTCTAAGTTTGATTGAAAATCGATGAGTTCTAGTTTAAATACTGCTCCGTTAACGTCCTGGATATATTACCAAATCTTCACTACATAAATGGTTTCCATAATCCAGGAAATGATTGTTGAGCGAATTTAAAACGGTTTTTAGAATGTAAAAATCTTTAATTCTTAGTTTCAAAACAGCTTTTAATTTATTAAGAAAGCTTTTCATTTCAGATGCTGAATTATGTGATGTCTGAGTTTTAGAAAGAAGAAATTTGCTGGACTGAATATCATTAAAAAATAAAAATAGACTTTTTTTATATATAAAAGCTTCAATTTTTCTCTAGTAAATTAATAAGGGATTTACTCGGCCTTATAAAGTGACATTCATGCTATAAGGAAGGTTGTTGAAACGTATCTGCTAAAGAAATACAATCGCACCAAAAAGTCATCATCATTTAGCGGTGACATCACGGTGACTTGTGTTTTGTCTCTCGTTCATCAAGGAATAAAACCTGTCCAGGGTAGTTCTAATGGTGTGATTTGCTACAACGCGTCGGACGCGAATTAGAGCCGCGCGCGTCAGACGCGTGCGGCTCACGCGAATAGAGATGTTTTCCTACAGAGCGACTGACGCGTTTGAAATACCATAAAATATCGCAGACAAGACAGTTTTTGGTTTGCCATTAAATGGATGGTTATTAATATTTATCATTAGTTATTAGTATTAATAAAATTGAACCGACAATTTTATCTTAGCCTTGTGCTGTTCGCAAAAACCGTTGTGGAAAAGAGCAATAAAAAACTGTTTACAAGTTTACTATTAGTTCGTAGAATGACAGAAATATTTTTGTAACATAAGTTAAGGACATACCTGTAGATAGTAAAAATTTATAGGATTAGTTAATTCATACTAATGTTTAAAGAATATTCTACTATGAATATTTTATTTTATAGTAACAAGTAAAAGAGAATGTAACATGTCACACGAATTTATAGCCGCGTGAGCAATCGCGTCTATATTGCTTCCATATGAGTGTTCACGTCTATACTGCTTCCATATGAGTGTTCACGTCTATATTGCTTCCATATGAGTGTTCACGTCTATACTGCTTCCATATGAGTGTTCACGTCTATATTGCTTCCATATGAGTGTTCACGTCTATATTGCTTCCATATGAGTGTTCACGTCTATACTGCTTCCATATGAGAGTTCACGTCTATATTGCTTCCATAGGAGTGTTAACGTCTATACTGCTTCCATAGGCGTGTTAACGTCTCTACTGCTTCCATAGGAGTGTTCACGTCTATACTGCTTCCATATGTGTGTTCACGTCTATACTGCTTCCATAGGAGTGTTCACGTCTATACTGCTTTCAGAGGAGTGTTCACGTCTATACTGCTTTCAGAGGAGTGTTCACGTCTATACTGCAACCAGAGGAGTGCTCGCGTCTGGCGCTGTCGGTTATGGTGTGACGCGCGCGCCAGCCGCGGGCTACTAAAACGACATCATTTAACAACACAAGGAGTACATAGCGTCTGACATGCGCGGCTCTAATTCGCGTCTGACAAGTTGTAGCAAATCACACCTTACTGAGCCATATTATAAAACAGAAGATCCGATTGCGATTCATCTAATTCTTCAACTAATTTATAGAAAAGTTGATACTACAAACTTTATGTTTCCCGAATTAAGTTTAAAATGTTTGTAACGGAAACCATTGTAAACGACATGGGACTAGGTCCTTAGTTTGACGCTAGGACTTTTTGATGAATGATACAGTGCAAAACATTTATCTGAGGTGCTTGTTTTGTTTTTTCAAGTTGAGCCACCAAGCCTTTTTTTTTTGCTGACCATACTTGGTGCACCATCTGCTAAAATCATGTTTAGTTTGTTGGAAGAGTGAATATACTATTAACGTGAACATAGTTACAAAATAATCATGAATTTTAATCTTCACGATTAAGAAAAATAACTAAAAAAAATTGCTCTTTGCGGTTTTGAGTAAAAAAGTGGAAATCAGGCCTTACAAATTGTTTGTAATACATGTGACCCACGTAAAATTTTGATATGGCCATACGGTGCGCTAATAGAACTAATTGTCAACCCCTGTCCTAGGCTATATCTTATTTTGTAGGCCTCTAAAAAGTATATTTAAAAGTATATTTAAAGTTTTCCAGTGTAAAAAAAATGTTTTTTTTTGCTGAATTTTTTAAAATACGGTGCAAAACTGTGTTTTTGATAAGTTTTCCATGTTCATGACAAACCTTTGTTAGTTGAGAATTTTTCAACAGAAATTCAAAATTTTTATGACGTAAATTCAAATATTTATTTACCATAACATAGGGTCTATCGATAACCCATCAGTGTGATTAAAATGCGACCAACCCAGACGAGTAGCAAGACGTACAAGGAAAAAAAAAAGTACTTTGCTGCTTTACCAAATTAAACTAAGAGATGGATGAAATAGCCAAGCTATTATATATTTGTTAATCACGGTTATAGCCTAGTTAACGATATGTTTACAGTTGTGAGCTCGAGTTTAATCTCGTGAATGTTTGTTATTGCATCGTCGAGAGCTCTATGACCTTGAGACAGCAGCACATCTGTTAATTAGCTAATATGTAAGGCTGTAGACCGGTCTTTATTAAGACTTGATTCCACTCAATATGGTGACGACACACTCTTCTTACAAACCAAAATGCCTGAGAAATACTAGTCGGCTGAAGTGTATGTTATTTATTTACACAATCAGTGAAATAATGTAAGACTCTTGACATCAACGTAAACACCTTGTTAAAAGTCTTTTAGCCTCTTTGAGAGATGCGTGCGCGCGCATACTAAACACATTTCCGGTTAGCGAACCACAGTGTCGAATGAAGTGTGAGTGAACCTTCCCTAGGACGTGAGCCATGGTTTTGAGAGCTTTTGGATCGGAGACTTTGGCTCGAATCACAGATCTAGAGAAGATTTAGTGATTGAGGACGTTGCCTACCTGTGACGTCACAGCAGGTTAAGAGATAATTTTCTATTGTAATGAATTTACGTTTCATTCAGCGAATTTTAAAAATATAACGTAGAAACAAAAACAATAAATTCTTGGATGATTCTAAAAATAGTCCTACACTGTCAAAACATTATATCTTGAAGTAGTTTTTGTAAACGTGTTTTTTATAAACTATCTACAACTTAGTCTATTTGGCTTAGTCACGAAAATGGTTTGTAGCAATCTTTCCGCTAGTATATATATTAAAAAAATGTCTGTGGTAGCATATGGATGAGGAAGGAAGTATTTTAGAGGTAAGCTACACGCATTTGCGTGGAGGGAGAGTGGAAAACAATTTAGGAAAAACCACCCTTGGTGCACCCGACCGGGATCGAACCCCAATCTCCCCGTCTTCGACAGTATAGTCCAACACTAGAGTAGCACGTTAGACGATGGGGCAACCGAATCGGGTAACGTAGTAATTAAAAGAGTAATTAAAATGTGTCCGAGTGAATTGTATGGAGTGGTGAAAAGAGATTGATTTTGTTTAATGTGTCTGTTTTCCCCCTAGTTTTCATCTGACCCGCAGTATAATTTTCATAGGAAAAGTCCTATTTGACAGCTGGAAAACTTACTAGATGTACTTTTATTTATTCATATCAACTCATGTGATCGGCAACCATAAGATTTGATAGATATTATCGATATCTATAAAATAATACTAATAATAATTAGGTAAAATACTATCGACGTTGTCTACAGTTTGTATTTTCTATAAAACCCTTCCTAAGAAAATTGTTGTGTAACTTTGCCGCAGGTGTTATTTGTGTATCTCCCTGCGTTTCGTCAAAGGTATTGTCCGTCCTGAATAAAACTCCAATAAATCTCCCGCCCACTGACGCAACACCCACAAGACAATAAGGCGCAGGATGACAACAAGTTTGACGTGCCCGGTTCAAGGACATATTTACATTTCCTTATATTTCACTTGTTTTGTCACTTTAACGTCAACAAATAGTCACGTCATTACTTTGCAGGATACCAATGTCGCACTTTGGATTTCAAAGCAAAATAAACTCTGACAGTTGAATGACTGACATCGTTGATAAACTTATAATATTTAGAAAAAATTGGGATATTTAAATTTGTAAAAAAAAATAATTAATAGCTTATTTTTTTTAGGAGCACGTCTTCCTATCCGTCCAGGTTATACGCGTATGTAGTAATTACGCTAATTTGCCAGTAGCGACTGAAACAAATTAATTGTGCCTTCTTGTAGGTGCGAGGAGGACAGTGAACTTACACTTAGTGATTGCTAACAGTCTTACCTTGACGGGCTCAACTATGGCCTATTATATAACCGGCACCATAGTGGAAATATGCAGGTAAACTTACCACCATTCATGGTTAATAAAGTATACCTACATTAGCCCCATGGCTTCTTTGGTGCTGACTGACAGCTCACAGCTGACAGCTGACGGCTTTGAAAAGCTACCAGACCAAATTATGTATCCCTACGCTAAACCATATGATCTGCAAAAAACATGTGTTTAGCAGCTGTCACTTCTGACAATCAAAATTTAGGTATATACCTAAATGTTGACTGTGAGAAGTCAGCTTGGAACTGTCAGTCAGCACCAAAGAAGCCGTGGGGCTACTGTATATATCTATACGCAGGACTAAAGTCCTCATCATTTACGTTAGAACAAGTTGGTGATTTATGTTTGTTGACCAATAGTAGGTTTTCGTTTACAATTCCACCTGTTCTTTAATTGGATTTTGAAACGATAAAATGTTGTCACTGAATATGAGCTTGACTTTTAACTAAAATGCATTCAAAACAAAAACTATTTGGTTATTAGAATATAAGATTAGTATATTTATCGAAGAAACAATTACATGTTTCAAGGATAGAAATAAATGTTGCCATTTATTTCTCGTAACTATTTTTTCGTGCCTCGAAGTGATCATGCATTAATCAGTAGTATACAAATATAACATTTTTTTGTGTATAATTGTGCTATTTTATAAGTTTTGATAATATCTATCAAAAATTACACTGATTGACGTATGATTATATTGAAGTAATTTTAGTAACTTTTATAACTAGAAGATAAGGGTCCTTTCTATCAAAATTCTACCATACCTTAATTTAACTGTCACTGATATCCCAATCCCGAGGAAGGGAGATAACAAACCAGACCGAAAGAAAAGTGGTTTCCTTGAAACTTGACAGCCGCTGCTAATCAACAACAAAGTGAATTATTTCTTACCCCCCCTTCCGTTTCAACCAGTTGACAAATAGGGCCACGTGCTAGTTTCAGAGTTGCGCTTGACACTTCATCAACCATTGGCGCAAAACACTCAAGGGCAAGAAGTTAAAGAGTGTCTCGAGTGAAATGAGAATCGACCCACGGCACCAACACACCTTTCAATTAAGAGCCCAGCTTACAACCCGATTAACCGGAGTATTGTATACAAAACTACGCTTGAACCGGAAAACGTATCGTAGTACGGCCTTTCACATATTTCACTTGACGACACAATTAGTATCAATTTAATAGTATTTATTTTATAATAATTGTATTTTAGCAATGTTGTATTTTATGGATTATGACTGGTATTAATTATACTTCTTAACAAAGAAGAATATAAGCATATTGTTTAGACGTTGATGGCGCTAGTTAGAACGCATGATACCCGCCTCGGTGGCGTAGTTGGCTAACGAGCTAGTCGTGTTGAGCTAGACTGCCGAGGACCGGGAGATCGAGGTTCGAATCTCAGTCGGGTGAACTGGGGGTGATTTTTCCTAAATGGTTTTCCACTCTCCCTCCACGCAAATGCGGGTTCACTTATCTCTAAATTCAACGTTCCCAATTCCTAATCCATTATCGTAATAAGTACTTAAGCGTATAACCCGAACGGGTAGTAAGACGTGGTGCTAAATAATAATAATAATAATAATAATAATAATAATAGACCGCATGAAACGCTGATGTGGCAAAATTGTAAAGCTTAAAAACGTAAGCGCTTTTATTAGACATGTAAAAATATGTCAGATGTATACAAAATATTATATATATAATTTTCAAAAAGTCAGTAATGGTTATGATGTTTATAAATCGAGGTGTTGGGTTTACTTAAAGCGGAGTTTCTAAGCTGATTTGACCTAAGTTTGAGATGGAAAATCAAATTTTTATCTCTAAAGTGGTAAGGCAGATGTGTGTTGGCTCAATACCTTTTAATGTTAACATAGGGCCCATACTAAATCATGATTTACAAATTAGCAACAATGAAACCGTCAGAAATCGACCGCAACGTAACATATTTCCTCTGTGTATAGAGTCCCTTATTTCTTAATATGTCTCGTTACAGACGTCTACCGAGTGTCAATCACAGGTAGACAAATAAAAATTGCATTGATGTGCGAATATAAATGAAAGCATCGATGATGCTACCCACTTCGGTGGCCGCATGGTCTAAGACGTCACTCTCGTAATAGACTAGACTGCATATGACGGGTATATCAGGGTTCGAACCCGGTCGGGGATGGTGAGGATGTTTTTTCCTAAATGGTTTCCCACTCTTTCCACACAAATGCGGGTGTACTTCTAAAATCAAACCTTCCGCATCCCTAGCTCATTAGCGTAATTATTACATACTGTAGGCGTACAAACCGGACGGGTAGTAATACGCGGTGCTAAGAAAAAAAATCATCAATGATGGTTAAGAAAACGGTCGCCAATTTCTAAACGTAGACCGATCCTATTTTAATTTATTTGCCTCTCATGGCAATTAATAGAAATCTGTAATATGTTACTGCTATCGTTATTTTATCCAAGAACATTCTGCAAAAAATAAACTTACGCAAATATTGATAGTGCTAAAAGAATTTTTTTAGAAATTGTTCCATTTCAACCAATCTTATTGAACAAAGTATTTTACTTTTCCTTTGGTTGACATGGTACCATGCTATTAAGGATACGGAGTGTGTACACAAAATTAAAAATCATACTGACTTAAGGACTATAAGGATATGGAGCTTACGGAGTAAGTAGACTAGGCTTAGTTAGCGCCGTAAATCTCTCAGCAAACGTTGTGAATAAACACTGCTAGTAGACTTTTCAAGAATCGTCGATAATTCGAAAATGTGAGCCTACATAAATATATTTCTTTTAAATTGAGCTATTTAACGTACACTTTCTGAACCGACTGATTATATAGCACGCGAGAGTTTCCATGAAAGAGCACGAAAGGGCCTACCAATTTTGCTGGAAAGGTATTTTCACATACCTTCTAGGTTTCTTTTATAAATGCCACAATTGACATGGGACTGAAGGCTTTACTTCCTCTCAAAGGTGACCTGGTGGTCTAGGGGTAAGGTGTCAGACTTCTGTGCTGAGGGTCCGGGGTTCAATCCTCGGTCCCGGCACAGATTTATCTGGATGCCAAACCCTTCCTTCACCTCTGACAAGATGTGTATTAATCACAACTTGTGAATGTGAGGAATGCCAGGCCTCCACCGTGGTTCGGATTCCACGTTAAACTGTAGGTCCTCCATTTCANTTAGCGTAAGTGCGTATAACCCGAACGGGTAGTAAAACGCGGTGCTAATAATAATACTTCCTCTCCGAAGAAAGTTGCGCTACGTATTTTTATCGCTCAAGAAAAATCCCTTGACCTCATCTGGGTTAGAACCCAAGAACATCAGGTCATGAGGCAAGCACTATATCCCAAGACCATTGAGGTCAAACCTTTTACGAAATTAAATAAAATACTGTAAGGTTAATATCCAGGAAATAGTCCATTAGCACTTTTTTTTGCAGTGCTATTTTGTTTATTGCTTTGGTTTATATTTCTAGCTCGGTTGGAAATACGAGCAGATTATCGGAAAACTCAATTGGCACTTCCCCAAGCAAGTTGGGGCTATTTTTCCTTATGAAATCTGTGGTCATTAGCTAAATTAAGCTATATCCATATATTGAAAGCTTAAAATTCTTTAAAAATAAAGAAATAGTCTACCATAATTATGGATACAAATCATGGATACTTGTGTGCCAAAGCGGTTAAATTAAAAAAAATAGTATTATTATAATAGATGTTAAAATATAACAACCCTTTAAACTGTTTAAAAAATTATCCTAATTAAATTACACAGAGTAACCACTTCAAACACTAAACTATTAACTTTAGTATTACTCTAAATTGGATAGGCTACATATTATATTATAATATGGAAATTGTAATTAACTTTAATTAACAATTAAATATATGCATCATACAATGCTTAACTAACTTTTGACAAGCTAATGATTCGTTATTATAAAATGACATTGCAGAAAATGTAAATTATAAATACTTATCTAAAATTAAACGAGAAAAATGTATGCGAGTGGCATTGGTCAAGAAAATTGTCTTTCGTTAAAAAAAAGGTTTTGTTAAACTAATTAAAAAACTTTATTGGAATAATATTTTACCAACTTAAATAATAATAACTCGTTTTATGTTTAATGCACTATAGTAAGTCTACTGTCACAAAGAGGAAACTTTTCCTTGCAGATAACCTCAAAATAATAAATGTTTTACCTTGAAAATAATCATTAAAAGAATAAACGACCTACGCATACATTATAAGTGTCCTGCGATAGTTAGTTCCAGATATCCATAATGAGCTGTTGCTATGTAAACTATTGTAGGATTATGTTAAAAATAAACTTATAAAAAATTTGATTTTTTTAAATCAACCAATAATAATAATAATAATAATAATAATAATAATAATAAAAATATTTTCTTCAGTGGTCTAGAAGGCATCACTCTCGTGTTAAGACTAGACTGCCAATTACAGGGATATTAGGGCTCGAATCCCGGTTGGGTGTGCTAAGGAAAGGTTTTCCAAAAGGGTTTCTACTCTCCCTTCACACGAATGTGGGTGCACTTTCTCAAAGTTCAATCTTCCTAATCCCTAACTAATTAGCGAAATTAGTACATTTACGTACAACCTGAACAGGTAGCAAGACGTGGTGAAATAATAATAATAATAATAATAATAATAATAATAATACATAGCCCACGAGGTTAAAGGCGTCAGTCTTTTGCAGTATTTTTTTGTCGAAGATAGGAAGGTCCTGTTTCGAAACCCATAAGGGTGTAATGAAGTGACTTTAACTCAATTGTTTCCAACTCTCCCTCTACGCAAACTCGGGTACAATTATTTTAGTATCCTCGTTCTTACCCTATTAGTGCAAATATATGGAAAGTCGGGACTGGTAGTGAGTCAAGGATATTGTAAAAAGCAGTCAATTCACAAACTCGTATTTATTTAGGTTTTATTTATTTTGGGGCACCGCGTCTTACGTCGGATGATACGACTATGTAATTAATTATGCTAGTGGGTTAGGGATGCGGTAGGGTGAATGTAGAGTACGTGTACCCACATTTGTGTGGAGGGAGAGTGGAATACTATTTTTGAAAAAAAAATCCTCACCACACCCGATCAGGATTTGAACCCATCGATATCGATGTTTGAACCTCAACCTCCCAGTCATCGGCAGTCCAGTTTTTTACTAGAGTGAAACTTTAGACCATTCGACCACCAAAGCGGGTTATTGAAACCATTCTGAACGAATGGAACGATAAAAATGTATTTACTATCGTATTGTATGTGGTCTTTAGGTAGTTGTTGAGCTAACACAGAGCTGTGTTACGCCACTTATCATAACTATGTCTGTTAGGCTTATAATGTGTGCCAGCCAACACGTCAGTCTGTCAATAAGGTACACGTTACGCAAATGTTCTTCTATTTGTCGATAAGAGACACGCGCGGTAAAAAAAAATAAAAAGCGGGAATTCAGAACGCCGTGAGTCGTTGGGAGCAATTTTTCTTTTTTTTCTTTTTTAATATGTTATAAAAGTTACACCGTTCGCATATGACGTGAGCGTGATAAATGATCAAAGAAGCCTACTCTTTCTAGGGCATGTAATAGTTGATACCATGTAAGATAGATATTAAAACGTAAAGGGAAACATATTGGAATTCTCTTCAAAACGTCTAGTGCTCTAGGCAAGTAGAATATATTTTAGTAAAATATGAAATTGTTATTTCACGCCCTTCATTTTTTTATACTTTAAATAAATAAATAATATCAATGTATAGTATATAATGTTTACTTTCAAAACATACAGTCAATATCAGAATATGACTTATAAAATAGCTTAACCTAAGACATAACATTTAATAGAACAAAATTAGGCTCACATTGGTGGGTACATGGGCTAAGGTATCTGGCCAAGTTTTCCGATGACGAAGAGGTTGAAGTTCACTCACTCTCCTTCCAAGCAAATCCGGGGATATTTCTTTTAAATTTCACCAACTTCATCACTACCCCATTAGTGTAGTTAAATGCGTATAGCCCGGACGGGTAGTAAGAGGTGGGCCACGTAAACAAGTAAAATAAAGAAGATATTAGCAACTGGAAACTATCTTATAGTGAGCTCCATATCAATCCTAAGCCCCATCTTTAACACATCCTGTCAATACGTGGCGCATATATATATATATTAAACTAGGATATTTAATTCGATTCCCGGCATAGACGAAACATTTATTAGTGGGGAAATTGGGGCAACTAATTAAACAGTGATTAATTAACGATCTGGGAAATTTGTTATCATGTATATTGTTTAATTAAGTTAGTGTATGGATCGTGTACTGATATAATCAGTCTGTTGAGTAAGTGCGTGATAAATGCCCAAATAAATAACAAAACCTGCAGTATACATTTCGACCGCTCTGTGATTAAAACTAAGGTCTATCTAAGGATGCTTGTTTTCGTTTTAATTACCTCAACGATCTTAGTAATGGCCGAGGTCTGAATTTACTACCTCTTTTGCAATATGAGAGTCTATTTAATGTAACCACTGCGGATGAATTATCCCTCAGATCAAGTTGACAAATCGTTGAACGCAACGACCAGTTTTACTACCGTGACTTAGACAAAGGACGTTTCACAAACTAACACCCACGGCCCGAACTTAAGAGGCAACTGAAACTTAGTAAGTAAAACGTAATCCATTATTAACCAACAAACATACGGCAGTCGACAACTACCGCTAACCTTCAGATTAATAAACACAGAGAGCGACATCGCAACGCATATGGGAAGGTGTCAAAAGTATCAGGGGTGGAATGGGTCTGTTCACTTTGAGATGCCGCACTTTCAACTAAAAGAAAACTGTTAATTCATTTCTAGGTGAGTGGTTTTTTTTATACCTACATGTTTTATGACAAGTTTCAGTAAGTATGAGAGTAACCAGAAACCTAACTATACATCTTGTGAAGAAAACTATATATATATATATATATTTAGCACCGCGTCTTACTACTCGTTAAGGTTATAAGCTTAAGTACTAATTACGCTAATGGGAAGGTTGAATTTATAGGAAGTGAACGCGCATTTGTGTGGAGGGAGAGTGGAAAACCATTTAGAAAAAAAAAACCGTTCATCTGACCGAGATTCAAACCTCGATCTGCCCATCCTCGGCAGTCTAGCTCAACACGAAACTAACGCGTGTTAGCTAACTACGCCACCGAGGTGGTTAACTATTATATCAATTGCCTTGTTCGTTATTTATTGGTGTTGGTTGAGGTGGGAGTGTAAGGAACGAAAAGGTCAATGTTTTTGCAGTTTTTATAGTAAAAAAAACTTTCTGCCCGAAATAAACAAAATATTTCTCCAGTAGAAACATAGTTTAATTTTCTTCGCGTGGTGATATCAACAGGTTGTTGCATATCTGTTATGGGGGCCCAGGAATTTAATGACAGTTTTTTTTCTCTTCATCTAAAAAGTTCATCATCAACTGCTAATGTGCCCATGACAGATATTCAAAAACTGTTAATATCACCGTGTAAAGAAATTTAAACTTTGTTTGTACTGGAGAAATATCTTCATTTTTATTTAGGATAAAAAAAAGTTTTTATAAGAAAAACTGTAAAAACACTTGCCTTTTCTCGTATTCCCTTCCCCTCCACCTTAAATGCCGTGATATGGGCTATCAAGACAGTTTATATGTGTCGTCCCATGCCGCTTGAAACCCTGCTAGTCTACCCCTGAATAGTACGGTTACCTTAGCGAGACACAAGGCGAATTTCAAGTCAACTACAATCCTGGAATAATAATAATAGTAATTATTCGAGTGTTGTAGGAGGGGGTAAAGAAGCAGGATTAACTCGAGCCAAGTCTATTGAATTATTACTAGTCCTAAAACTCCGGCGTGGAAGATGCGAGGCAAGGTCGGACTAAAAGATTGTACAGGGAGAAGGTAGAGAGAAGCTCCTTTCTTTGGGAGGGAAATAGAACCAAGACGAGATATTTCCGTCACCACGGATTTGGTTTTCTGAAAGAATTTAAGATATGGGAATATTTTAAATCTACTTTTTTGACTAGAAAAACCATTGACATGGGCAGCATTATCTTCCTTAAGTCTATTACGAGGGGCAGCTAACGCTTAATCTAAAGGAGTAAAGGGATAAGGATTAGGAAGGTTAATAAAAGGACCTTTCCCAGCATTCACATGGAGCAAGCAAATACAAATCACAATCCGGAAAACCATCCCCAGTCCCCCGGCCGGGATTCGAACCATGTAAAATCTTATCGTCAAGAGTATCAGGATTCTTGGAAAGTGATGGATCTCGACTGGAAAATCCGATGAATGTGATTGGTTTATAACTCGTCGCGTGATTGCGTTTATGCTCTGCCCTTGTTTTTCGAAAAAACGTGTGACTTCACAGTAAGCCGTTAGTACCTCTCGTGTTGAAGGTTATATTTAAATAAAAGGATCCCTCAGTAATCCGTTCCCTCGCCCCCCTTCCCGTCGAAGATGCCGCGAAGTCACTCTCTCGTCAGTAGTGTCCTCTTTGCTAAGACACCTTTCAACACGATGCCATCTTCTGCTCGAGGACCCTCGACTATCGAGGACATTTCTCGTCAACCCGAGCAAGACCTGCGCATTCCTGGAGTGCCTTACAGTATTCATGAGAGGAATAAAGAGCCTCGCTGGTTTTAACGGGTCCCCGCCCACCTCCACATAATAGAGCAGGTATTATCAGTTACCGGGAGGGTGGTGGGGGACAGAGAAGGGAAAAGAAACTGTTTCACACAAACTCTCCGAATCGTGGCGAATCGGATGGCGCTTTCATACCTCATGGGGAAGACATCTATTGCCAACGATTGTACAATCTACGGGACAAGTTTTCATGAGAGGAATGTTTTTGTAATCACATGTTTAACTGTGTTTACTCCAACAACACAAGTAGTTACTTGGAACTTTGGTTTTATGCACCACATCTTAAAATGTGATGAAAAGGGACGTGATCTAAGGTCAATATTTTTGCAGGCTTTATAGTAAAAAAACTTTTTGGTCGAAATGATTAAAATTGAGTTTCAATAAATCTATTTAGTTTAATTTTCTTAACATAGTAATCTCGATAGCTGTTCTTGAATATTTGTCATGAGCAGAGTAGCATTTAGCCAGAAACTTGTTGGATGAAGATAGAAGGTCCTGGTAAAATTGTGCAATGCCAATTATAGCCTATATATTCACAAACAGTTTAGTTTGCTGTAGGAAGAGATTTAAACTAAATATAGCTTCTGAAACCATATTCTATCTATTTTGGCCAAAAAAATATTTTTGTCATAAAAACTTTATAAATAAGGACCTATACTCGCTTATCCTCTAATTCTACCTTAAGATCCACCCGGAGACTTAAGAAAGGTGCTCATTAAAGTAAATAATAAAAATAAAGACAATAAAAAATATTCCTGATATGAGCTTTCACCCATTTTCATACAAAATATTGGCTGTAGGAAAATCTTCATTTTTATTGTGCACAATGATTTACGACTCGTTCGAGAGAATAATTTCAATTATGATAAAGGGCGAGGAAGGTAGAGTTTAGAGGAAATGTACCCTAATTTGCTTGGAGTAAGAATGATGAACCATTTATGACAATTCCCTTCGGCAGAAATTCAAACCTAGACCTTCCCATTGACGGAAAAAAATCGACACGAGACGAGATTGACGGCTTAATCAGTGCGCAGACCAATGCTGGTTTTAATAGAGGATGATTCACTCGGGAGTGAACTATTACATATATGATGAGCGTGAAACACGAACGGAACGGTTCTTTATTTCATGACAAACAGTTGACTTAGAAAAACATGTTACCCCGCCAGCTGGTCAGCTGAGCGCAACATGGACGCACCCTGTCAAGACATTAGTGGGGGAGCATGTATCATTGGACAGTGTATATCTTAGAAGATTATCCCAAGAAAATGGACTATCGTACTCGACCTGTCAAGGAGCAGCTAAACAGGCAAAGATTAAGCGGTACCGTATCATAGCTGTGCACGAGTTATCCACCCGATCTTGCAAAGTGACTGGTGTATTTATTGTTAATGGTTTGTCCAATTTTTTCGCCAAAAACCCCATCCTATTGGACATAATATGGTCTACTGACGAGGCATGGTTCAATTTATCCGGCTATGTAAAATCGCAAAATACAAGGATGTGAGCCATTGATAATCCCCACGCCATCCATGAAGAGCCATTGCATCCAGCGAAAAATGGTGTCTGGTGCGCGGTGTCCCGTCGCCGTATTGGGCCAATCTTATTTGAAGACACGGTGAATTCCGACTGATACTTGGAAATATTTACCTACCTCGTAAACCAGCTGAATGATTGATCAGGAACTTGCAGATGGTTACTTCCAACAGGATGGTGCAACTTGTCACATCAATAGAAACATGGCAGGAATTCGCAGCTTTTCCCAGAACAGGATTATCTCCAAAGACCTGCGACCGTCTAGGTCTCCCGACCTGACTTCCCCAGATTTATTTCTCTGGGGACTTTTTAAAGGCACGGTTTATGCTTGCTTAAAAGCCAAGGTCGATTGAGGGACTGAAAGACAACATCAGACGTGAGATTGCTACCATCGACGTCACGCTACATCGTATATCCGCCAATAAGGAGCGTTGGGTGAATATGTGTCTGGACGCTGGTGGTAGGCACTTTCAACATCTTCTACGAGACATTTCTGCGTGTCATGAGTCAATGTATGTTTTACATTATTCAAATGTGACTTTCCAATCATGAGTTGTTGTTTTTTAATAGTTGTTCAGTCCCGAGTGAATTCTGTACTTTTAATGTACGTACTTTACAGTTTAAAAAACAAAGTTCACTTTTAAGATATTTTCTGAAATTTTTACCATAGTGAATTTTGATACCATTGTCACAACACTTAAACAAAATAAATACTATAAAATTAAAATTCCGTTCAGTGCTTGTTCGTTGTTGTTAAATATAAAGTAGGTATATTACAGTCCGGTTTTCATATGAAGGGCTTTCTTTATTTGACAGCTAGATCTACTTTCATATCAAAGAATGTGACCTTAAATCGTCACTTTTGACAGATATTATCAATACCTATAAAATAACACTAATAATACAGTTGGAACGCTGTAGTCGGACGCAAAATGATGTATTTTCTTAGTTTTTTTGCTATGAAATTGGATTGAAGTTAATTTTTTGAAGTAGTTAATATAACTATTTTTTTAAGCATTAGGTGTCCTACCATAGATATGTTTTATCTGCAACACTTATGCTCCAATACTGCCATTTATAACAGATAAAAGTTTCCTTGATTATATTTAGAAATAACCCAATTTGTAGCCACCAAAAAGAATGTATGACACATCAACACAAAAGTTTATTACTGCGCCATTTCAAATAAATCAACTCGCTTTTCTCCTAATCTATAACATCGTGCAAGTGCTGAAGATAACGTGGCCTGACTTATGAATACGTTAAATTCCATTTAGTAGCTTTTCTAGCTATTAGATAAGGCTCTTTCTAGCGCACAGTAGTGGTCGCATAGTCTAAAGCGTCACTCTCAAGATGAACTGGATTGCCAGTGACGGGGAGATAGGGGTTCGAATCCTAATCAGATGTACCGAGGGTGCTTTTTTTTTCCAAACTATTTCTCCCTCTCCCTCCAAATTCATTTCTTCTTAAATTATACCTTCCTTGATCCAACTCAATTAGTGTAATTAATGCATGTGTACAGCCATAAAGAGTACTAGGACGCGGTAAATTAAAAGGCCCTCATATTAAAATTGCACTGAACCTTTCGTCTAACCTGAAAGGTAGCAAGGTCATCAGGCATTATTTCACAATGGTATACCTATGACCAGAGCCTGGATTTTGATGATATGTCATCTTTTTTTAATCACGTGTTTAATAAGTATTTTTAATATTATCTACAGTTGTCAGAATGAGCAGATAATGTAGGCAATGAGCTTTGTATCTTTACTCTTTTGTTTGGAAAATACACCTTCCTGGTGAGATACTACGACTAAGCTTGAGAGGGTTGCGTCGAGAGGGGGTAGCTATTACTTCTGAAGCACGTATTTGTCAATCAATATTATATTCAGCAGAATGCAAGAGTTCAGTTGTTAAAGGCTTTTCATTACATATGTATATTTTTAGTTTACAATTTGGTAAAGTGCGTGTTTTATTCATATTGGTCATGTAGAATTTATGACGAATATTTCTTCATATTTTTTAGGCCATTGGTGACCCGGTGGTCTAGGGGTAAGGTGTCAGACTTCTGTGCTGAGGGTGTGGGGTTCAATCCTTGGTCCCGGCACAGATTTATCTGATTGCCAAACCCTTCCTTCACCTCTGACAAGACGTGTATTAATCAAAACTTGTGAATGTGAGGAATGCCAGGCCTCCACCGTGGTTCGGAT